>JYFJ02001995.1:0-11034 GCA_000934665.2 Catajapyx aquilonaris | reverse complement strand
GGGGGGGGGGGGGGTACAGGGCATAAATCATGCAGACTGTAAGCTCCGGCTATAATCCCCATGCACACCGACGTATTGAATTCGAACCCGTCCGAAAAGCCGGAAGGTGAGCAAAATGTCGTCAACTCGTGTCCCCAACAGCCGATGGGCCGTTTCCTGCCCACAAAAGCAAAGCGTTTGGGGGGTTCTTCTTGGAACCAAAAGCAAAGCAATGCTTTTTTTTTTGTTTACCTCGGATGCCCCGACTTTTTTTTTCCTTCTTTCGAACTTGGCCTTACCCCCTCTTGCACTATAAAATGCAGGGCTCCGGAGATTTATGGCCGGCTTCCGTGGGTCGATCCGCAATCAATCGGAGGCTTAAAGCTGTTCCGACCAATATTTTTAAGAGAGGGCGTGTTTTGTCACGCGTCTGATTCGACTAGATCCCTTTTTGATGCCTTTGTGGTTCATTTCTGCCTGGGAAATTGGCTGGAATCATTAAGAGGAATGTTTACGCTGCTATAGGAGAGAGTGCATATTGTCAATATGTCAGATGTGAGTAAATACTAAAATCAATTAAATTATTAAAAAATTAAAAATGATGCCATGTGTATACAGTGTATGGTGCCATGGTCTAACCTGTCTATTGCTAAATATAAAAATCGAGCTTGTATGCGGTCTAGTTGCGGTTGCGTATATATTCGCACACAGAGCAAAACCGATAGAACCCAGAAGGGTGATCCACTTAATCAGAAATGGCGTCCTTTGATGCAGTCTGCAAGTGCGGCGACATTAGCGTCATTGTTTTTTGCTTCTAATTGGCGGCGGAATAGCCAGCGGTTAAAGCCGAAAAACAACCACCCAACACATTCACTTTTCACTTGCACCCCTGTATCGATGAAAAATCGTTTTGGAAAAGCAAAGTATTCGCAGGGCACCCACCCCACACTCCGCACCGCAACATGTGCAAACTCTTTTGTGGTGGAAATTGCGGCCAATGTGCACAATGGGCTTCTTTTTTATGTTGACCCCGCCGAAATGCAGCAACTACAATGATTATTAAAAATCGCCCCCCACCCCAACTATGGGGCTGTAATAACATTTTTTTTTATTCTCGTGGGAAATGGAGGGAAAGTTTGGATGTGGCAGGCGTGAGCCACACTAATCGGTGGTCATACGGTTCCCATGCGGATGAAAAAAGAATTAGCATCCGGTCCATGGTGTGGGGAGATGAATCTGGAGGAAAGGACACCGGAATGGCCGAAAGCAATAAGCCTAAAATCCCATCAGCCAATATCCACTCGGCGGCATACTTCACCTTTCCCCATCAGGCAAGGTCCTCTTCAAGCCATAGAAATTCAAACCCAAGCCCTATTGTGTGTCCCTGTGAAAAGCATGCAAGAGGCACTGGTATATAGGGAGGTGGGGTGGTGCAGATTTATCTAGGAAAGAGGGGGAGGGGGATGGTCAAATTTCCCCTCGTCTGAAATTTGAAATTGCGCTCCCATATGTGCTCCGGGATGTTCATCTCCTGCTGCAATAAAAGGAGAGGAGGGGGGAGGGGGAGGGACCAGGAAGACTCTCTCATATATAATAATACCTCCATTTCGCTCCGGTATAGCTGCACCGGCTCCTTTTGCCCTTTCTTTGCCGTGATAGGGGCCAACACTCAGGCCCTTTTGGTTCCTCCTGCAGGCTGCTCGTAAAGAAAAGGCCCGGCTGTCAATCGTTCTGGAAAAATATATCAGAACACTGCTTTCTAATACTGCCAGTAGCTGCCACCATTTGTGCTGTGGACAACGTGGTCGAAAAAAAGCATAGCCACTTCTTTTCTAATATTGTGAGTAGCTGCTACCGTTTGTGCTGCGGACAGCTTGGTCGAAAAAAGCGGAACAGAGTAAATCAGAATCGCCTTGTTTTGCCATAGCAAAGGGCGACCCCAAGACGTGACCTCCTGCTGAGAGAAAATTACTTTTTATATGCTAAAAATAAGTGATGATTCGTTTCCTTCTGGCGTCATGTACACTTACGGAGCCTTAATTCTCTATGAAAGATACGCCGCCTATAAATTTCTGTTTTTGACACTTTAATTGGATACTTTCTGCAAGAGGCTGGAGATGATAAAGTTGGGTGGGGTGGAGGGGGGGGGAGGAGGATAGCAATGGAATAAGATAAGAGATAAAAGCCGGCTCTATTTTTTTTATATTCCTAGAGTGATAATAGGCTCATTGATTCAGGCCGGCAGGAATCAAACTTTTCTGTCTCTGCAAGTTGTTAAGCAACTTTTTTAAAATACATTTTCAAAACCAGAAATGTATAACGACAAATCGGAAGGCTTCAAGGAAAACACGTCGTTGCATAAAATGTCTTGAGAAGGCAATGTCATGAATGTAATTATGAGATGGGAAGGGGGTTTAAGAATCAAGGCTCTTTTTACTGCCGCGATGATGGTGCCGGTTTGCTCGTTAATGACATGAGTCGGCAATGGGTAGAATATTTTTTTAATGAGGGGTAGCTCTGGTGTAATTGTCGAGGAGACAGGTGTTGCGACTGCCTTACAAGGAGCTTGAGACGATTGGTGTCCGGTTCTCAGGAAGGAGGGATAATAAAAAAAAACTGGTGATTACAAATTAGCATGACTGTTGCGTTGTAGAGAAATGATGTGACAGCCGCAATGCCATCTTACAAGATGTGAAACTATACATGTACATGCAAAATTATTTATTGGAAAAAAATGTTGTCTTCATTAATGGTTGTGCTGACTAGTTTTTCTGCTCATTTCAGATCTCCTGCGAATAATCCAGCCGATTGCAGCATCACAGCTATCTGGTGAGTATATACTCTGGCTAAACTTTGTGGAATCCAGTACAAAGCGGCGAATTGCATGAAATATAAAGGTGAATGTACGAGGGTGGTTAGGTCCGCAATATAATCGTATATGAAACAAAAGTAGGGGTTGTTCCGCTTCATAAGCCACATTTGAATCAGGGCGATTGTGGCCAGCTTTGGTGCTTGGCAATCATAAGCGAGGTGGAGGGGGAGGGGGCACTCCGTTACAGAGAGGCACAATATCTCAATTACCGTATTATTAGGGCAAGTTTACATGCGCTGCTCAAATACCGTAGCCGTGTATACAGGGCTAAAAGCTAACCTTCAATAGGCCGCTAACGCGATTGCTGCACAACCGAGCAAAGGACGCATAATTAGCTTTCTGTGTATCCGAGAACCCGCTCACAATGGGAAACCACTTCTCTTGTTGCAACTAATCGGCTTGACCAAAACTATTACAGCAAGTATGTTTTCTGGTATGCGCGTGTATAAAGGGGTGCACTCTCTCCCCCCCAAACCCCCATCCCCCTACCACCCTCCACACCATTCAAATGGATCATCACCACTGCCAATGCGCTGTATGTAACGAGTGGGTTTTTGTGTCGCAATAATGAGCAAGCCGTGTATGCCTTTGAGAAGATAACGGCAATATAATAAAAAATGGGCAGGCAGAGGGGGCTAATACCCTTCTCTGGGGGCTTGTCGCGGCCGCTGCCCCGACCCATCGACAAGCGTTGGGTTTTTCGGGGGGTGTGGAGGGGTGGTGAATGTGCATTGGGGGAATGGGAGGGAACTCCAAAAGTCATTCTGCAATAATGCCTCCCCTGCTCATATAACCCACACCATTTTTTTTCAAACATATTTTTGTGAGCATACACGAACTTCATAAAGATAATTCAAAGCAAATATTTCGTTTACATGCTGATGGCTCATTGCGAATTGTAAGGTCTAAATGGACTTTACCATAGAGCGTTGCCATATTTCGGCTCCTATACCTCTATTACCGATAGCGGCATAATTATTCAAAGCCTGTTTGTTGGGTTGCATCATGCTAGGATGAAACAAAGCGGACATTACCTTTACAGTGGTAAATATCCAGATTTCTCATGGATATATTAGGTGTATCCTGAGAGCATGCTTCCTGGTGAACACCAGCATTGCGGGTTGCTCTGAACAATCAGGATAAGTAGTACGCTCTAGTATATAAAAAAAATCGGGTCTGTACAATTCCACTTTATTTGGTGGGGGGCCCATTAATGTATGAAGCGATAAATTATTTTGAGTGATACGCAGCTGGTGGCGGCTTCGCATTTATAACGTCTCAGATAAGCTTATAACACAGGGCGTGAGTTATCCAGTCCTCCCCCCCCTTTCCAACCAACCGCCAACCACTTATCGTCCCCAGCCGCATAACGATGCCTATTGAAGAGGAGCTAATCACGCAGAGTGGAACATTTGTTTATTTTCTACTCATTTCTATAGGGAGGGATCAAAGTGGGAGATTCTGTGTTTAAGTTAGGATCTGAATCATTGTGCGTGTATATTGGACGATTTATTTTAAAACTCCACGCGACGCATGTCTTGAAGGGGGTGACGATTGACGATGACTCAAGGTTGTGGAAAGTGGTGACGCGAAGGTATTTTGACGACTTTGCTCGTTATCAGCGGAAGTGTATTGAGGTGCGTGTCGGGTTTACCGGCTGTGAAAAATGACACTAGGCTTTACAGTTTGCATGAGGCGTTTTGTGTGGGGGGTATGACACTATTGCATTGACGTGAGTGTAGCTATTAGCTTTTGTTAAAGTTGCATGAGTGCTAACAGGACGTTACTGTTATGTGTGATGGCAATTGCCCGAGAGGTTTACTGATTTTCCGCAGAGTTGAAAGTTTAAAATAAATACGTTTTTTTTGTCAGATTTAAGCCTGAAATGTTTGCAAAATTAGATTTGAAGACCACATTAACGTGCAGACTGAATTTTGAGCAAAGTATGACTATGGTCGTCCTTACATTTGCAAGTATGCGTCATGTGAATTAATCATACTCTGGCTATAAGAAGTTCTAGTTTTGTAGACGTAATAAAGGGTACGGTCTCTATGGGAATTTGTGATCAGTCCTGAGGAAAATTTGAAGCAGATTTTGTAATTCACTTTTTTTAAAGGACGGAAGGAGGAATGATGTACGAAAAGGCAATATTACATAATTAATTGCATAATGCTGGCACTGAATTTTAATAACATTTAGATTTTTTGGAATTGGCCGCTTCAATATGCAGTTATTATTATTATTATTCCAAGTTTTAGTCCCATATGGAATTACATGCTTAGAGCTTATGGTCGTAAAAAAATGAAAGCATGTAAGTAATTCTGTCACCACCTATTAGGTCATAGAGAAGAAGAAGAAAAAATCCGGACTCCTTTTACTCCAGCCGTCACTCATAATCGACATCCAAGGAGTCAGCATTGATAGTATTTTTGCTTGTCCCACTCAAAACGGCTTAAAAATCCGGCACCATAGAAAAAAAAATTATTGAACGCCAGCTCAGGATAAGAGAAGCTGCCTTTTTTTTCTCTCTTCTTCTTTTTTAGTCCCAACTCTCTTTTTAGCCCTCCCTCTTTTCGTTCTCTTTTCTCCCGAAGGGAAAAGAGTGGAGTGGGGGCAAGATGACCCTTCCATTGCCTTACAATCTGGGAAGAAGTGCTTTTAGGGCTTTCCTAATGTCTGCAACGGGAGACGATCACACGTACTCACGGTGGGAGGGCTCCCAGAGAAGGATGGAATCTGCCAAGTGCAGCAGCAAAAGAGGTTCTGGCGCCGGCGCTTCTACCTTTTTTTTTTTTAAAAAAAGAGAGGGATCTAACCTGGATATATAACAAAATCCGGAATATTTTTTTTTCTCGAATCCGACATTCGCACGTTTGACATTTATTCGGTCGGTTTCCCCCTCTTTTCCATCTAAGTATGGGAATCAATTGAGCGTGTTTCCATGGAAGCTTGAGATAGCATAGTGCGCAGTTTGAAGCAAGGTTCAAATGCGCCTTTGAGTTAATTGAGAGGTGCGCTCAAAAGCGGCGGGGAATTCACAGATGGGCTGCGATTGCCGAGGCGATCATTTTGCAATTTTGTTCTTAGGGGGGGTAGTTGAAATCTGACATGGAATCTGATTCAGGCGTATATTCACTATACAGTGTTGCGTCTGAAGTCAAGTGCGATAGTACTGCAGACAGGTGTAGGATACTTACTAATTACAGTGAGTATGGGTGCACTGAAATGCTTAAAATTATTTATTAGATTCGTGATTTTTATGCAGGAAGGTGCATCAATATTATGCAGGAAGGTGCATAAACATATTCAATATGATATACGTTTGTGCAATTTTTCTCAAATATTTTTCCACAATATTTTTGACAATGTGAACGACTCCATTGTAGCGTATAACCAAAAATGGTGTGGCAGTGTAACAAAAGGTTGGTTGATAAATCACAGGCAGCAGTTTTCAAGTGAGATGATCCTTTTGCTGGCGGAGGTGTCAGCTGCACTGGTTGAAGTTTTGTCCTCTCGGATGATTCTCGACTTCTCATCATCAGGAATCAGGTTCCAAGTGGACGCCCTGGACTCTGGTTTCGCCCAGCCCACAATGCGCGGTAGGCAAAGTACTGTTACAGCGATCATCCTTCATAAGTGTATAGAGTAACAGGGCCGTATAAAGTACTTGGAGTGGGTGAAACTATGCAGCTGGTAAAAATGAAACTGCGGCTTGGTAAAAAAGAGAGCGAGAGTGTGTGCGGGGTCATGTTTCTTTTCCACACAGGTTCAAAGAGCATCCGCTGAAAATAACATTGCGTGCATAGTATTCCGGCACATAGGCGACTCTAATAAGTGGAAAGTAATTGCTTTTTGTTTGGGATTGTAACGAGATATTACTGCTATTTTGTAGCGTCTGGACGCTCAAATATTTTGAGTGGGTTTTGGCTCGGTTTGAGTTGTGTTTCCACCCATTGTTCTTGATGTTGAACTTTGCCGTTTGGGTAATTCACTACTACATAGTATATTAATATGAGGAAATTTTCACCCCATTTTGTGGTTGAGATTTTTACTAAAAATTACTTTCCATATACCGGTACAGTATTTTTAAAACAATCATTTCGAGTTTATTGAACAAGCTGTTCCATGCGATATTTTCAATATTTGGATGTAATTTTACGGGATTTATTATAATCACGTTTTAACCTGCCCGTAACTGGATATGCAAATTCAGTTAACACATCAAACGCCATAAAACCCGGGCCTTAATAAGTGGAAATATAAATTATGGGCCGAGTTGTGGTGTACACCGTTAAACTGTAATTATGTCAACGCGTTTCATTGTGAACCGTCCTTAAAAATAGGTTCATGTATCAGCGGCCTATACACTATTTGGCCACACTGTATAAGCCCCAGTTAATTAAAATACTATAATTACGCAACTAGGCGTATTCAGGAATCGAGTTAATGCGCTTTCATATTATATTATATAATTAAGCTATAATATCTGTGTCCGTTTCAATAATCATTTAATTAGTCTGTGCGGCTAAATGCAATCAATCAGTGGGTCTCAACTGGATTGTTATTAGATAACAGCTGCACGTGTCATAACTGTAGGCTAAAATTACTATATCCGCAAATATATATTTTTTGCCACCTTTTGGTGCAGATGGTATGTGTTTTTTTTACACATTGGCATATCTAGGGTGGTGTCACATAATCCAGGCTACAGGGTGGGGATTAAAGTAGGGGTGGGAGGGGATAGAGACTTGGTTACTCCCTAAACGTTGCAATTCGGTGGGGTGGGCACACCATCTGCCACGGAGTCGAGTGAAATCATAACTCATCGGCAAGCAGGGATTTGTATGCGGAAGGCGTCGCTGGGGAAACCATTTCACCTTCTGGAGCTTCTTTGCCCGGAGAAGATTTTTTTTTTTTTACCAAGAAAAACGAAGGGGCAGGGTCTTGCGTCAAATCATTATTTTTATCCACACTTCATTATATCTAGGAATTTAATTGGCAAATATTTATTATGACACTACTGCACTGTATGTACCGACTTGAGATGCTAATCAGCAAGTACTGTCTACAAGTCAGTACCATTTTCAAGTCAGTATATCTGAACGATCAGCTGTCTACAAGTCAGTACAGTAGACGGTTACAATGTACCACCTCCAGAATCGCTACATGAATTACACTGTAGGACAGGCCTAATTCTTTCCAAAAAATGGACAATATTGGACCGTACATCCCAGTAGATGGTTCCAGCTGGGTTACCCCCCCAGCATCGAGGGGGTGGCCTAAAACAAGATCAGTTGGCTCCTGCACTGATTTCCTGTGTCAGGGATTCGGCCCTCGAGGGATTGCTTTGCAAATTGGGCGGGCCAGGTGGGGTGGCTGCTGACGATTGCACATTAAATGGGAGGCTTTTGTTTACTAGAAAAAAAACTGGCTGGAAGGCTACAAGAGAGGTGATAAACTCGGGCTGAGCTGCTGGGGGGGGGGGGNGGGGCAGTGGGGTCGAATTTTTTTTGGAGATATTTTATACCGTTTGTACGATTGAATTTGTACTAGTGTGTCACAAGTGTCCTCGTTAATTTTATTGCCTTTGTCGTATAGTGGTAAGGCCCAATTGTTCAAGTCAAATTGTCCGAAGAAGGACGCACGTGCCTGGTTTTGGATACTGCTTGGCGGCCATTCCAAATGGTGAACTAGCGAATAATACAATGCGATTCTCCGTCATTATGTCAAAGAGAAATCAGGCGCAAGAGCACAGGGAAAAGGCAGCCCTAGCATCCAATATCGACTTCTCTCGCCACTTTTTTTTTTTGCAGGCCCGCCAGCATACGGGCCTGAGTATCGTAGAGAGCTAGAGGATAAAAGTGAATTGCATTCTAAACTAGCATGTTTAACCGTTATGACTCCCTGGGGTAAACACAGGGGGGCTTCAAAGGGTAAGTAAAATAGAGGATGACTAATTCGGTATAGGCAGCCGCGGGCTCTTTTTCCCTCTTCCGCTCACAGTTTAGTTGGGTGAGTGGCATTCCAGCTTCAATTCTGGATGGCTGCTTCCACTTACCCCCAGCTTTATTATGGCACACAGGGTTCTACGCCACTCTTATGCTTCTAAACGACGTAATTACGGATTCCATGTGTCTGTTGGTCACTGACAAAAACAAATTTTTTTTCCATACTGAATGAGTCACAAAATCGTGACCAGTTGCAGAAAAAGACGTGATCATTCCTCTGAAACTGTGGCACGATTGTAATGGAGTAAGTAAGAGAGCCTAAGGGCGTGCACAGTTGTTGGCCCCCTCCATACCATCTGGCCCAGTCAGTCACATTAAAGCAAGCTCGTCTGGTGTAATTCGCAATTACATGGGGCTGCGTGCCTATGGGGCTTATTCAAGAGAGCGCGCTTCCAATTTTGAAGGCGTCCAGATGAATATTGGGGAGGGAGAGAAGGTTCTTTGGGCAAAAGGTCAAAGCCGCAATCCCCCGGATATCAAGGGGAGGGGGGGGGGGGAGGTTTCCTTCCAAACGCCTGGAGTCACGTCTGTCTAGAAGCAGTTTACTGACTCGCTTCCAATACGCGCCTGCTAATTAACAATGTCGCCCATTGAGGATTTCCTGCGGCCTAATTAACTCGCCAAGTGCTTCCAAGTGCGGTGGAAGCGTCTTGACAGCCAAATGTTGCGGTTTCATCATTTTTGGCTGGAGGAGTTTGCTTGGTTTAAGGGCTGATTTGATAACATAGATGAAAAGTATGGAGCAAAATTATAGGCAGAAGTTTAGGCCAAACTAGTTCAGGAGGCACTATACTGACTTTGAGACGGTACATGCACTGACATGCTCGCACTTCGAGAGACGCCGCGCCGCACTTTACCTACTTTCATAGGCTTGTATCCGCTGAAGATATGCCTGCATCCGCTGAAGGATATGTGTGTATCCGCCCGGAAGGAAAGTTAGTCCATCCAAATTTTTGCCTCATAAGCCGATCTGACACATGGTTTCTTGTTAATTATTATCAGAGAAATTTCAATTTCGCATCACTGTAACGTCTGGTTACCCGCAAGTTCATTTTTTGGAGCGCCAGTGGTCCTAATCCACTCGATTAGACTGTTTGTATTGGAAGTGAAAATTGGTGTCGAGTCATTGGAGCCAATAAGGGGAATGACAGCCATTTGCTTTGGGCCCGCGGGGAAGGAACATTCGGGTTCTCGCGGGGTTGTGGAGAATCCACTTTGGGCTCGAATTTCGGTGATGGCGAAAAGTGTGCGACCACTTTTTTTTTTCCCCCAACCCAAACTATGGTGGGTCTTGTGACACCATGTGGCAACTCCGCCACGTGGTGGCCGGGAAAGTGGCAACCATGTCGGAGGAGGGGGTTCGCCTTCTTCCCTTTCCCTTCCCCGATATAACATTCCCTTCCCCGCTTTGCGACTGTGCAGGCGGGCCTGTGGCCAAATACAGTTACATTTATACCTCATCCGGTGTCCGTGTTTGATTGAACCCGTGAGCTAGTACGGAGCCAGGGACCCCGCAGGTGGGGGTTCATGACAATATGGCGCCCAACGTCTAAAAATCCGGGTGCAAACGTGCCCGGTGACGGACAACACTTGGAGGGGTAGGTTGCGGGCTACTCCCGCTCGCAAGATGGCGGACGGGGGTGAGCTGGGAGGTGTTGGCGGGCAGGGTGGGGGTCACCCGCCGCCTTCGCCGGAGCAGGTCGAGGGGGATGGGCTCATCCTCCAAGACCAGAATGCGCATTCGGGATCTGCAATTGTTGATCCTGATGAGCAGATACGTGCTCTGCTAGGAGTGGACAACCTTGCTGACAAGGTTGCATTACTAGCAGCATTGCAGGGCAAGCTTGCGGACATGTCCGGAGCTTGTTCAGCAAGCACTAGCAGTACACCGGGAGTTGTGCTTCCGAGTGTGTCTGCACCGAACCAGGGTGGTCAATCGACTTCCGGTTTGGAGGAACAGGCTTTGGCGCAAAGTGCCATATTGCCTGCGGCACAAAGTGTACCGGTGGTGTCCACTGTGCCGGCTGCTGTCGGCGGTGCATTGTTGCAGACGCAACAATGTGGCCATAGTGACGTTGTTACGTCACAAAATGGTACGAGTGTTATCGTACCGGTGATGCAGCCCCCTGTACTTCCGGTTCAACCGGTGGTGGGAGGGGAAGTGAAGTTGCCGGT
>JYFJ02001994.1:0-64845 GCA_000934665.2 Catajapyx aquilonaris | reverse complement strand
TTTCTTTGCGCCATTGATAAGAGGACACAAAACTGCGTAACATATGTTTTTTTCATAAAATTCTCATTCAGTGACTCTAGCTTCATTTCCACCTTAAGAGCGCGCTCTAGGCAACGCTCTAGGCTACGCTATCCATTGTTGCGGGGAGCCCGTCGCGGGCCGGCCCGTGAGTTTGACACTTCTTCCTCTCGCTGTCATGGCCGCAAATATGGAGGTATCGGCATGAAACTGGAGTATATGGACGCGAAAGAGTTGCACTTTGAGATGGTGCGCTTATTTTTCTCCTGGGGTGATATTTGCGGCCGCCGCGGCCAGGTACAGTTTTTTTATTTTGACCCGCAATCTCTCATTTCCATGTCGGTACCAGTGAGATTCGAGAGCGTCACGAGGTTTTTACGCCGAATTACCGTAAGTGTGTGAAAGGGCACGAGTGTGGCAGTCTTGGTTTGGCCAAACTTTGGGATCGAAAATACCCCCCTCCATGAACAATAACTAGGCTATATAATAAACGGTTTCATGAAAAAAGAACCAAAAGTGCGACACCAACTCGTTGCAAAATATGCAAAATAAGGAATAAATACAAAGAAACTGTTTCCGAAAGCATTACTCCAATCTCCAACCCGTTACAAAAGAACGAATACCGGTATGAAAAGACACGTTTTCAAAAGCGTTACTCGAATACGTTACAAAATAACGATTGCCAAAAAAACGTTTTCAAAAGCATTACTCGAATACGTTACAAAATAACGAATACAAAATAACGTTTCTTAGTATGCGTTATTTTGTAACGTTTTCAAAAGCGTTACTCGAATACGTTACAAAATAACGAATACAAAATAACGTTTCTAGGTATGCGTTATTTTGTAACGTATTCGAATAACGCATATTTTCAACAGAAATAAGCAAGGAAATAAGTAATCGTTATTTTGTGTATGCGTTACTTCTTGATATGCGTTATTTATAACCGTTACGTTATTTTCGTCACATCACTACTTCCTTGGTCTCTGGTCTGGTCGAAAAGCCTAGAACTTTCCATCATCCAGAGACAGGAAGGGTTTGGACAGACAGGAAGACCTCTGGGGTTGTACAATCCAGTGAGACATGCCAGGTGGGACATACGACATCTGATCCATCACCTCACAAACAATAATTTTCTCATTTTTTTCATCCACAAAAGGTACGCGGTGTGGTGTGGTCATCAGAGGGAGAGGAAGGGGACGTGGTGAGGGACGAAGGGGAAAGGCCGGGCCATTCCAACCTCGCATGCCCTTTGACCTCACCCTTTGCGAGTCTGCTTTTCCATCTCGCAACACGGGGGACTCAGCCTTCATGGAGGTCCGTGTATGCCTGCCAAACATACGCTTTCACCTATTACAACTCTCTTACCTTCTCAGGCACTCCTCAAGCGTGACAGTGACTTGACCCCAACGCAAAGGGAGAAAGCGTCCATCGTGAATCTGGTGAACAAGATTCAAGGAGTGATGGATCACTTGATTGTGTCACCTGGAAATTTTGATGCATGTGTAAGTGATGTCAGGTAATTTGGTAGTATGAGCTCAGTGTAAGACGCATTTTTGTATCACAGCAAATTGAGGAAGTACGCCAGGTGGGATCATTCAAGAAGGGGACGATGCTGACAGGGCATAATGTGGCTGACCTTGTGGTGATTTTGAAGACATTGCCAACCAGGGAGGCTGTGGATGCCCTGAGAGGAAAGGTCATGGAGGACATTAAGCCATTGGAGCCTCGTGGAGGCGGTACAGTAAAATTCAGATTTTGTGTCCACATGACAAAAAACAAATTTACAACTATAAATATTCTTCCAGTGTTGAAGGTGATGGTCAATGAGCGCGGATTTTTGGTCACCACTACAGATGCAACAGTTCGGGTGCTTATCACCACTATCCACCAGAATATGTCAATGTTGGAGCCTGATCTGCATTTGGACAAAAAGATTATGCAGAGTCATCTGGCTGCCATCAGACACAGGTAGGTTTGGAATCTTTGGATTCATGACCTTGATGTTTCGTGGCACATCTCAAGCTAAGTTTACTCTCGCTAACCAATGATTTACTTATTGTTTCAGCCGCTGGTTTGAAGAACATGCTCACCATTCCTCGATCAAAGTGCTGATACGCCTCCTGCGTGACTTACGTAACCGCAACGAAGGATTGGAACCGTTGTCTCCATGGATGATTGATCTCCTCGTAAGTCGGCTCTGGGCTTGTCCAAGGTTACACCTTGGTTACACCCAACTTATTCATCCACATTTCAGGCTCAGTATGCCATCATGAGCAATCCGAATTGTCAAGCCTTGCCAATTGACGTAGCTTATCGGCGGTGTTTGCAGCTACTTTCTGCTGGCCTCTTTTTACCAGGATCTGCAGGTGTGTGCAATTATACTGTAGTCTACCTGCTAATGGTTTGTGTGATGGCAATCTTTACATCTACTGTAGAGATGTGATGGTTTTTGTTTTGTTGTTTTAGGTAGTGTATGCCAATCACTACCAAAATTTAAAAGTGCTGATCCATTTCAGGCATAACCGATCCATGTGAGCAGGGAATGATTCGTGTGCACACTGCAATGACATTGGAGCAGCAAGATCTGGTGTGCTTGACTGCCCAGACACTTCTAAGGGTACACTCACATGGAGGATTCAAACAGGTCCTTGGCCTGGAAGGACCTGCAAGTGAGTACTTTCTCATGTATCATGTGGACAAAACGGCTCATATTATTTTGACTCCACCTCCTTCCAGACGTAGCCACTGAGAAGCGTGTGTATGGTGGAGTGGAGATCGTTCCTCTTTACACGGCATATGAGAAGCCACCAGATAGGAAGGTGGGCGATGAGGATGGAGAAGAGGACAAGGGTGAATATGGAATTGGGGAAGCCATGGACCACGGTGATTAAGGAGAAGGATTGTGTCTTCATATTTGATGTGTCTAATGGACCTCACTGAATAAAATACCATGATTTGAAATGGCAAATAGACTTAATTATTATTGCATGTTATTATTTTCCCATTTCCATTGTTTTCATTAAAGATATTTTCAATAAGAGCCTGCACCTAGGTTATGGCATGTGATGTTGGATTTGCATAGCAGGATCAGTACATTATTTTGGTGTCCTCAATTTTTCATTGTGTCTGGTAAACCCGTCTGATGCAACGTAATTCGTCTGCACTTGCTCTGGATTGGTTGCTGTTGGATTGGAGCTGTTGTTGCATTTTTCCATATTTCTCTTACAGTGGTTTGAAGTGATGGCAGATATTATCTGACAGGCAAAGAAGGAGACAGCTCAGTGGTTGGCAAGGAAACGTGTGTGGCAATGAACACATAGAGTGATGATTGTCTACCATTTATTCTAGTGCAATACCAATGTGCTGTATGGAATATCCATGTGTCCAGTGGAAGCGTGTCATCGCATTACATACATGAAAAGAAACTATGCTGTCTGGTGAGTACTAACGGTGCACACAGAGAGGACATTGCAAACGTTACGTACTATATCAATGTGGTAATTTTTCTGACCTATGTGGGTAATTACAGCGTAGTTTTGGTGCGGACCCGTGCCCTAGTGAATAAAGTGGTGGATTCGGACACTCATTTTTATTTCGTTGCACACTGGTGTGCATTTATTGGTGTTACATTATATGACTTCAAACCCAACCAAACCTAATAAACTAGAATAATACTGTTGAAAAGACGTAGCACACTGTATTCTTGCTTGTAGTAGGCTATTATAGTGATCGCAGCAGGTGACGTTGTCAGGTCCGTGTCCGTGTGTGTGACGGTCAAAATCAACGCTCGTCCTTCTTCATCAGTGTTGTTAATTATTATAGACCTGAAAAAAGTTACAAATGTGAAAGATAAAAAGTGATACAATAAGGTTATTAGTAGACAAGTAGTGTCGAAATTTGTTACTGCATACGTATGTTAGCTTCATGAAACAGTTTTAATAATAATGTAGAGCTATACCGACAGGCGAGATAAGACGAGTATTGCTTTGCTTGTTTTCTGTGCAATTGAAAACATTATTTTGCTGAGCATTTTTATGGCTGAAGTCCTGTCTACACATACACATTTTACATATTTTCAGTTGGTGTTTTCATCGAATATCTCTTATCGAAATATTATATGTGCGATTACTAACCTTGAAGAAGAAGAACATAGCCTGTGTTTTACAATATCCTTTCAATGAACTCTAACACCCCTCTCCAGAGTCAGTGTCCTTTCTGAAACAGTCATAATGCAACATTTATGCCATTATTTTAAAACCTTCTCTCTGAAGAATTTTGTGCAAGAAAAACTGATGAACACCCAAAAATTAATACTGAAGCCATATAATAGATATTACCCTGAAATAATATATGACTGAAGCGGATGTAATGATGTGCAAATGTTCTGACGTCTTTGTGAATTCATATAGACCCTCACATAAAATAGTTGAATGATATGTGATATTTTGAAAGCGATAAGTAAGGGAAATTGCAAACATGCATTTATTTCATGGAAAATCCATTGCACTCACAATCAGTGAAAATGTGCTGCAGAAATGCTAATATTTTCGGGGCGCAAGATTAGTGATATTATTATTGTCCTCACATCCGATGCACTTTTTATCCGCGTAATTTGGTTTTATTATTTACTTTCACAGCAGTATTTGCTTCATAATAGCTTTTGTTGCTGGCTTCCTGCCGTAGTCTTAGTGGTTTAGAAATTCATTGTAGTGATATGTGGGGATGTTTCGAGAACTGATATATAGTGAGTTGTATAGGCGCGTGAATATATGTCATCACTCGTTAACCATTGCTTAAACCCCGCTGACGGATTTTATATATACTGTAATTCCTTTTGCACTGTTACTAAGGGATATATGGTGCACTGCACGTGTTCACACGCCAAAAGTATAGGAAGAAAAGTTAGCCATAAAGGTCGTACATACCTGCTGTGCCTTTGCCCAATCTTTTGCCTTCTTTCGGACCTGACCCGTGAGAGAAGATCGTAATAATTTTTCTAAATAAGAATTCCCCTCGGTCCTTCATTTTTTACACCGGGTCATCGAAAAAGAATGTCCCAATATTAAAACTCTATAACTCGAAAATTTATCTAAATTATTTAAATTTTGAAATGCTAAGAAATTTCAAAAGTGTTTGTCTCACCTTAGTTTCATTAAGATATGTCTACAAGTTTTCGAGTTATAGTGTTTTAAAATTGGGACATTCTTTTTCGATGACCCTGTATTTATTTTAAATGATGTCTTATTGAAAGGTTAATGCCAAATCGACGTAACCTCTTGTTGGTTTGGATAGTCAATAGATAATAATTTTACGAAGATGGAAACCGCCACGGATTCGGGCAACTGGATGGTATAGACTACTCACCTGGTGCTGCTGCAGCTGCTGATTCCGATGATCGTGAATCTGATTCAGATGATCGTGACTTTGATTCCGCAGATCGTGCCTCTGAGGCCGCTTGTTGGGCTGCATATTCCATTCCTGATAATCTTCCTGATTACCCGGAAGAAATTTTTTTAATTAAATTGCATAGTCTGGAATCACATAGGGATAAAAGAAGGAAAAGCTCTACAACGAACAAGACATAATTATAGCTCTGAACTGAATAGGAGGCTCGTTCAGGTGCTGAGCTATTACAAATAATTCTGAAAGTCTCTTTCATTAGTGGAACTGATTCATTGAGGGGTCTGTCATAAGACGCAGCTGAAATAAATGAAGGGGTTAGTGCCATAACGTGCTAAGCCACACTTTTGTGTTTTTTGAGCTTGCACGTGTCTGAAAGTCCCACCATCGTGCTTCACAAGTGGGCATCACGTAGTTAGAAAAATTCCCCATAGATCACGAGAAAATCACAAATAATGTTCCTTGTTTTGTATGATTTGCCATATTAAGCCAAACTTTTGAAAGCCCATATCTCAGAATGAAGGTTTTGTGGCTTAGCACGTTATGGCACTAACCCATTCAAATGGAACTTGGATTTACCTTCTACTGGAGAGAAGTCTTGGGTCAGAGTGGCCAGCACTGCCAGAATTACAGCGATGCGCAGGAAGTGACCCATCTTGTTGGAAGACTTCTGAACAAATAGACTATGCTCTCAGAGGATCTTCTCCAACACTAGAAGAAGGTGGAAATTAACTTCCTTTTATACAGAAATCCCTGAAGCCTTTGGAATCAGTCAGTCTGTAGAACGAATAGGCTATAGAAGCACTCGTAGAAATAATGAAATGTGAATCCATTGTATATTTGTATTGAATGTTATTGTATTGGGTTTGTATGGTTTTGAATTTTATTGTATTGCGTAGCTACATATCATATTGTGTTGTGCTGTATTGTAGCCTGCAGCATATTTGGATTAAATTGCGTTTGTGTCGTATTGTATTGTGTGGTATTGTGTAGCTACATATATCATATTGTGTTGTGCTGCATTGTAGCCTACAGTGTATTGGATTCAATATACTCTATTGCGTTTATGTCGTATTGTGTTGTATCAAGCTCTTGGTTGTAACTTATGTATTGTATTGTTATTGTATTGTGTAGCCTATATAGCTACATATCATATTGTGTTATGCTGTATTGTAGCCTACAGCATTGGATTCAATTGTGCTTGTGTCGTATTGTGTTGTGCTGCATTGTAGCCTACAGAAATGGTTTCAATATATTGTGTTTGTGTCGTATATTGTGTTGCGTCAATAAGCTCTTGGTTGTATGTATTGTATTGTTATTGTATTGTGTAGCTACATATCATATTGTGTTCTGCTGTATTGTAGCCTACAGCATTGGATTCAATTGTGTTTGTGTCGTATTGTGTTGTGTGGTATTGTATTGTTATTGTATCAACATGCCCTCATGTTTATATGTAACAATCAAAGAGAGGTGGTCCAACATATCTTTTGTATTTTTGTTTGTTACATTTTATCATACGTTTAGGTCAATATTTTAGCACACATTGTTTTAAAATTGTCAAACAATCTGAATCTTTACATTTTGATGAGCTGGCAACATCGCTTATGACGTCACAGCGATGGTTCCATATTTGAGGCACATTTTAAAACGAAACCATGGGTAGACTTTTTGGTTATTACGTGAAAAACATTATAAAATAATGTTCAGAAATTGTCTACAGATTATGTAATTAGATAACACCTGTACTTTCAATGATGAAAATGTTAATCTCAAATTAACAAAATTAAAATTCGACAGTTGCATATACGCAGCCGGATTACTGAACGCCACCGATGACGTCACGCAAGAGCCCGGATGTAGCCAGTAGCAGGGAAGAGTATCAGTTACCAACATTAGCTTACAGCCAGATTTTGCCAGACATTTTGATATTATCCTGTAAATATTGGCAGAAAATACGTCCCTCGCATTAGCTCTAAAGATCCCGAAGATATTTTGTCCTGTTTGGGATATGCGTCGGCACTGTCCAGCCTGCCTTTTCATTCCGGTAGTTATATTAGCTACACCATTAAACTGTTATCAGTCGGCGTCCCCTCCTTTTCCTCCCCCTTTCATTTCATGGAAGCCGAACGTCGAATGATGAGGTCGTAATTCGCCTCGGGTCCGACTCAGGGGCCGCCCCTGGGTCCGCCCCGGTGCTCTGCTCCTGCTGGAAGGTTCGGTGAAGAATCAGGGGAGACGGGGGAGGTCGAGTCGGTGCTTGTAAGGCTGGGTGTGGGCCAGAAACTCGATTCGAAGGTGCAGGTAAAAAGTGGTGGTTCACACGATGCGTCGTTCGTCTTTGTCGTTGTCGTTGCGGTAGTCCATCTAACTCTGGGTTCCAATTCCAGCCTTCTACTTCCCCGCATGTCCTTTGCAGATGTTATAGAATCTAAATTGTTACCGGTACCTTACTGAACTTGTCAGAACATTTATTTAAAAAAAGTAGCAATCACGCATAACTCCTATTCTTGCAAGAATGCACTGTTCCGTGATATCAAACAATACAACTCTATATTTTAATCCAAAAATGTACTGACATGCTCTTAGTCCTGGCAAATGTGTCTTGCTACTTGGGTCAAAGGTAATATCAAGAGCTGGTAATATTAGTGCCCCTTTTAAAACATACATCTTCAAAATGTTTGGAAATATGTGGCCCTCGACAGAGTGTTGCATTGCTCATAATTTCAGTTCAAGAGAGGGAACTTGTGATATTATGATAGTACTGGAAGACCTCATGGTCAATTGGAAAGTATTTCCCATGCATATCTGATAAGTTCACCAGAACTTGCACATACATTATGTCAAGAAACACTTGTATAAATTGACCAAAAAATATCAGAAATATTCAACCAATTTTGATCTTCGGTACAAATCTACATCCCTCAACCCATGACAAATATTGTGAAGAAACTTATCAGATAAGCATGGGAAATACTTTCCAATTGACCATGAGGTCTTCCAGTACTATCATAATATCACAAGTTCCCTCTCTTGAACTGAAATTATGAGCAATGCAACACTCTGTCCAGGGCCACATATTTCCAAACATTTTGAAGATGTATGTTTTAAAAGGGGCACTAATATTACCTTTGACCCAAGTAGCACGACACATTTGCCAGGACTAAGAGCATGTCAGTACATTTTTACATTTTACATTTTTTTTTTTTTTTTGGCCGGTCTTAATAAAATCCTATAGTAGTATTCGCAAATAATAGTGTTATTGTATTCCATGCACAAGTGAGTAATTGATAATGTGATGTTATGTAGATTTGGCATGTCCATTTCCATCGACAAATCTCGCCGTCCACTTTGTCATTGCTGGTTGTCGTCATAGCTGTCGTTGCTGTTGATTGTGTTTCTCTAAGTTCCAGCGAGTTATATTGTTTTTGGTGTCTACCATTATCTTCTGGCATCTACTGGCAAGTCAAAAATATATTTTTGAGATAGTGGACACAGAGACCAATCTTCTTTCGTTTCTTCATCTCCGTCATATGCGGAGATGTAAAAAAACACGTCCAACATCGGTATAAACTTAAGTAGACGTGTGTGTCATTCATAGACAATAATTAAATTTGAGGTGGAGTGAGACTTGGGTTTTGGCTATATTATTATTATTATTATTATTATTATTATTATTATTATTATTATTATTATTATTATTATATGCTTCGGTGAGGTGGAGTGCGGGGGAGAGGGGACAATGGAGGGTCTGGTATGAAGATGTCGTTCATCCAGACTATGTCGTAGTCCGCCATCACCTCGATGATGTCCGTATCCACTGTGGCGATGGCTGGTGGTGTTGCTCGCCTCTTGTTTGCTTCTTGTAGTCTTTGTAGAGACCTTCCAGTAGTTACTGTGGGCTTTTTTCTCTTCTTTTCCCCGGGCGCCTCCGCGATTGGTAGGATCTGGTCCAGCACTGTGTTGATAGGGGCCTGTTTTGGCCCTTGCTTAGTAGTTGACCCTCCTTTCTTGATTTCTGAAGGTCAGTGGATGAGTGACCACTCGAGTCGCAGGGGAGAGCTCCCTTTCCAGAGAACCTTCCTCTCGGACTGCTGGCCACTGACTGACTTGGTCACTGCACCGTCTCCTTTATTTATACCTCGGTTTCTTCTGCATGGTCGTCATTACACGGCCAAGGCAGATGTCCCCGCACATGTCCGTGTACAGGTTTCTTGTGACCTCCACTGGGCCATGGGTACGTCCGACATGGTCAATTACCCAGGGTGTCCTGTTAAGGTAGGCCGCCCTTTCCAGCAACATATACCTCGGTTTGTCTCCTTTATTTATACCCCGGTTTGTGTGCGGTAACGTGGGTAACACAGGGGTCTTGGCAACAAATACCAAGGTGAATCTAATAACAAAACGACAGACCCCTGGTTACACCACGTTACCCCACACAACCCAAACAAAACATACTGGTACGTAGTAACCACCTCAACAATGAGTCATATTATTTCCTTTACAACATTAACACGCGTTATTACATTACATTACACTGTTGGCTGGGTTTTTATCATTTTTGTGGGATCAAGGATGAGGGACTGGTATGAAGATTTTGAGTTTTTCTTCAATGGATGTTTTAATTTGTTTAAGGGTATGGAGACTTTGATGGTCGTTGTTTTGGAGGTTGTCTTAGGAGTTAATTTTTCTGCACAGCGATAGTCACAATACGGTGTTTCTTTGTGTCTGTTGCGCCATAGCAATTCTTTAGGTGGTTTGGAGGTGATTTTCGGGCTTTCTGGGATTTGTTTTTCAGTCATTTGTCTTCTGACACACGAAAGTTCTCTTGGAGCAAGTGACATGCAGCTGTCCTTTATTTGTGTCCCGAATTGGAGCGTTTGCTGTTAGATTAAGTCCGTTTCACTGTGTGTTTCCATTATGTGGTTATTTGTCTCGTGCAGGTATAAATATGTCAAGTGTAGCATAGTCCCAAAGTTCGTCTTCATTCATCATCGGAAGAGTCCTCAACCCCACTTTATTATCCTGATGTTTCAATAATGGAGCAGAGTGTCATTTTTCTTTGCTGCAGTAGAATACAGTCATGGTTGATTGTGATATACGAGTAGATAGATTGTCCAATAATTTATACAAATTAACGAATTTGCATTTCTTATGCCCTTCTTGTGATTTTGTCAAGTGGGGAGGTTAAATGTAATTAATTTTATTATTGTACTACGCCATGGAGCAGATTCATACTAGGGCAAGGCTAGACATATAATGCCAAAATGTGAATTTTCTGTACGCAGTGTTTCTTGTACCCAGCATAAAGGGAGGATGAATAAAAGTAGTAAGGAACTATCCTACATAAATACAAGGTATGTTAATGACTAGGTAATGAAAGATAATAGTAACTTGTATATCAATATAGGCATCTTTATTTCTGAGGGATGTTCTTATATATTTTATTGAAGTTCTTGCTATGTAGTTATCTGTTGATAAAAATCACAGTAAAGCACAGTACCTGATTTCACCATATCGATGAGCGACTGGATGTTCTTTCCATATGTGCCTTTCATGAAATAGAAAATGGAGCCTGTCATGAAGTGCAAGTGGGGCATCTCCCTTGACTGTTCTGCAACTCAACCACACGGCACATTCTGGCCATGACTATTAGGGTTAGGGTAACATAGATTATTATTACAATTTATTATTCAGATTCGAAGCAACAGGATGGGTTTCTGTGAAGTGAGCTGTTGAGAGGTAACATTTACATTCATCGCTATCCATGGCGAACAACGTCCTCAAAGGCTGCCAGGGGTGGTCCACATGGTGGAGTTGACCACCCAATGAACGTTGGTCCACCTCCCTCAGGAAGACAGGTTGCATCATGCCCATGACAGTATGACAGCATGGGCATGTTCCTTTTTTTAAATAAATGTACTGACATTTCAGTACGGTACCAGTAACAATTTAGATTCTACAACATCTGCAATAGGGCATGCGGGGAAGTAGAAGGCTGGAATTGGAACCAATAGTTAGATGGACTACCGCAACGACAACGACAAAGACGAACGACGCTCGTGTGAACCACCAGTCTTTTTACCTGCAAAAATGAAGCTGAGGGAGGCCCGCTCCGGGGTAATGCGGCTGGCCTTGCGGAGCGGTGCTGGCTGGCCCCCTTCTTCAAGGATGCTCATGGGATCTCTTCTGAGGAGCTTCAATTCTCTTTGTTTGGCGGCTGATGCTTGGCTCCAGGGGATCAATGGATGAATATGATGTGTCACCGTGCGGCGAGCTCCGTCGCCGGCGGAGTTTTAATGTGTACTGGTTTGGTTCTCTTGGTCCCCCTCTCTCGGGTTTGGTTCTCTTGGTCTCTTGGTTCTCTAAATCTGAGGTGGTGAAGGGTTTCGCTCTAAATTGTATGCGTCTCTGCGCGTTTTGGTGGTTGCTTTTGTGGTCGCGCCTTGGGGGTTTTCGGTTTTCGGGTTTATCCAGGTTTGTTTGGCCAGGGAATATAATGGCGAATCAGTAACTTATCCTCTTTCGCTTCATCATTACAGCAATACTGTTTTTGTCTTTAAAAATTTCAGTAATCTTGTTGCACGTCATTGTGTGGATCGTTGAATTTTCTGCATTTGTACGGAACAGTGGGTCTCTGATACACACCTTGTATGCAGTGATGTTGGCTTGTGATTTGACTTGACAGTTGGAATTTGGCTTATGCTGTACTGTACAGTAGCTGTACAGTAAGGTTTTGGCATATAAATTACTCGAAATTATCGCAAATGTTATCAAACCACTTGAAACGTGAATATGGCCGCCATCTTGCGAATATGACTGCCAATAAGTTCATGAAAACACCATTTGTGTGATACACGTTAATTTTTATTATACCAGAAACTGCAGAACATGTCTTACATCATAAGCTGCGGAACAATTGGCCAACTACACCTGGCATACACAGCTGCAGAGTGGTGTGCAATTAAGACCACGACGGAAACACACACATCTCCCGCTACAAGTTTTCTGGCATTGGCACTTGGTCTGTTCCTGGCAGCCGGTAGCAATAGGTTGCATAGTCGTCCACACTATCTTCCATCGATCCCCACATCTCTCCCATCCCCAGTCAGATGGGCTGGGTAGCTCTGGCTGACTGATGAGTGACTGACTCCAGATGCCGGCCTGGTAGGCTGCTCGTTTCACATGCTCTTTGAGGGCAGCCTGGGTAGGTGGGATGGCATCACATGCCCGTTGCTTACGAGTGAACATGTCCATTCTGGCATCATTCACGCAGATTGCCTCACTTGACCCATCATACATGATCACCACAAACTGTTCTAGTTTGAGCAAATCATTCTCGTCGAAATGTGTTTGTTGTTCGCTTAACTTGGCATGAAAGTGGCAGTTACGTCTGTGCATACGTTCCAAGTTTGCCAGGCTGTCTTTTTTCCTTTGCCTCGGAACGCAGGTACTATACATCGCATCCCGTGAATGCATGAAAAAATGGCATTCCTCGGTTCCTCTCAGGTCCAATTTGTAAGACAATTTCGTGCACAGGGAGCCATCGTGTTGAAGTTCCTTGTCCGAAGGTAACCCACATTTTTTGTATGCCAAGTCTTTGCAGGTGTGGCATGACATTGATAGCAATGACAACCACATCGGTGTCATTTGCCATTATCTTAAGTGTTGTGTAGCCCTCCATTGCTGAATGTCTTGCGTGTACGAATATTCGTGAATCTGCCTCTTCGTGGGAGCATGAGAAAACTCCCTCCAGAGGCCTCCAGAGGCCTCGGATGGCCGGAAGGCTGGTATGGGCGGCCATGGTTTCAGGCAGTGTCTCCTGTAGGTAAAATGCACACACCAGAAACATGTTATTAGACGGGTTCTGAAAGTGCGTGATGGCAAGGCAGTGAAATGAATGGCAAAACTCGAGTCCTCTTCGCTAGCTAAATAGGTAGAGGTTGTCCCACAATTCAACGGGTCCCTCCCGTTAAAGCAGATAATGGTCGATCACACCGTAAAAAGAGAGATGCTGTGCACTCCTTCTCAACACATAAGAACGACATGGTTTGCTTCAAGGACACAACACAAAAAGTGAGGTTAACGGCTTGGTATCAGGGCATCCATCAAAAGGATCCACAAGGCGCAAAGAATGACGGGAGATACATGTGGAGCAATATTGAATGGTCGAGACAATGCAAGGGATGATGGGAAATTGAAATGAGGTCATGATACAACAGGAGAGGCGCAATGGGTGATGGGAAACAATTACGTCACATAGTACAGGAGTCGAAAAGTGCGAATCAAACCCCATCAACCCAACCCAACCCCATCACACAGTGAGGAGATGTAGTGGTCAGTCCTTGCCAGTTGCAATACTGGACATTTAATACAACCACAGAGTAAATGTCGAGGTAAATGTGCATCGTCTGGCCAAGGAAAAGTACATCAATAATAAACCTTACAAAACATATGGGTGGAGAGAGCATGATGACCTGAAAGAGTAAGGCTACTTCCGCAAATTGTCTATTCGTCTTTGGCATGTATATGCTAATTTGATTTATGCTTATTGGCATTGTCAGGGGTATAACCTATAGGAAGATATTTGCTTGTATTTAAACTGGCTGCACTGCCTTGTCCTGCCCTGCAGCTTTAAAAAAAGTTTCAGTAAATTTACGACACTTTCTTTTTGTATAATGGTTTTCATTGCACCTGATTAACCGACAAGTGTTGTTTGTTGCTCCAATATTATTGGATGTTGATTTTATTATGACCGATTTTGTCATCAGTCGGAATGAGTATGATGTCTCTTGGAGTTGGTTTATTAATAATTGGGACAAGCCAGTTTATTGACTTCACAGTACTACCAATGTCAATTGCATTATTTAATTACATGGTAATTATATACGTACTTGTTGCGGTACATTTTTTTACCACGGAACTAATGCAGCACTATTTTTTACAAGCATAATAGCATGTTTTGTTGAAGTAACAGTTTAAATTGAAAATATATCGCCCACATGCGTACATGCGGACTGAAGAAATTACGTGCCCTTCTCGTTTGCCAAGTTTGAGTTATATAATATAAACTTCATGTGATCTCAAGGGAAGTAAAGTATTCAATTGATAAAATCAGTAGTGTAAGAAGTCATAGAGATCAAGGGATCTTTTACGTTTTATCTGAACTGCGAATCTGACACTTGGCCCATTGGCCAGCTACACTTTGAGTCTCTTTTCCGATGTGTGTAATCTGATTTTGCCTGACACCTGACTGCTGCATCGAACTGGTGTTCAATGTCAAAAGTAGCATGAATGTCGATGTCTAAGAGATCGCCTTCCATAACGCACCCACCCACTTTGTTATGTACGTTCCTTGATATAATATGTGCCGTATTAATGGTGAAATTGAAAGTGGCAGATGCTGCTGAGATCAGTTGCTACCCCCGCCACTATTAAGGAGAGTTTTATTACCCCACATATTGTGACCAATTGAAGGCGATATTAACGTGGCATTTTATTCTAACACCTTTACAAACGAGCCACTTTTTTAAAAAATGAGTAAGAAGTGACATACATGCAAGACACTCCATCATTAATAATTGTAACATGTCTGTACTTCATACTGTGCTCATGTTGACATATCGCTATGCAATATTATTCCGATTATGATTGTGTCATGCAGACAGGGTGGAACTACAGAGTGGAATAACACAAATGTGTTTACTCCCAGCTTTGTTGTGGTTGCTGTGTAGGTTACATTGTGATACGTCATTTATTGCCGTTCAGGTCCGGTCCTAATGTTGGCGTCATTTCTTCTTTCATGTGATTGCTAGTGATGTAGACTTCTTTGCCATAGAAAAATAGAAAATGGTGATACAAGTGTGAGGCAGAAGCTTGATTGATTTTGTCAAATTGGAGGTGGTCAGATAATGCCTGCGACAGGAGCACCACGTTTGGTGTGTAGACAGAGATTCCATGTCAGGGTCGCAGGATGGACTGTTGATCACTGCAGAAGTTCCAGTAACCCCCATTCTTAGTCTCAGCGGTAAGTCTTACTTACATGTATTTTCCATTGGGTGGCGAATTAATGCAATAAATTTGCAGCTCACTTTTTACATCCTCAAGGAAGGGCCAACAGTAATCAATTTAAGGACATCATCAAGCAGCAGAACGACTTCTAATCAAGAATGCTGCATGCTCCCACAAAAACCATACCATTATGTTACTGTAGTCAGATGAAGTAACTTAAAACTCCTACATATTCATAATGTACCACTCACAGGAGTGGGAATACGTGCATTGTTTATTGTACTTACGTATTCGTATTGTGCAACACAAGTGCAATGTTCCATTACAAAATGACAGTGACAGTCACTGCACCATGTATCGCTGAATGCAAGGGTGCTTCGAGTCTACAGTAAGTAGTATTTGCATCTTTCAACAGTTCAAATCGTACATGACAGTCGATAGTGGTTGTTTGACCAGCTGACCAGCTCCTTCGCCAACGATACTGCCGACAATTCACATGCCACAGCGTGCAGGAACAAGGGACAGCGAAGGTTTTACTGTACGTATCCGCTTGAGGTTGTGAAATGAATATTTTTGCTGGTACCTCATTCGTCTAGTCCACAACTTCCGTTCAAATTGAGGCTGCCAAGGCAGGCCTCTCATTCGTGAAGCTTTGAAATTGAGTGCTTCGGCCAGATTGTTAAGAAATTTCCTCTTTGTTGGTCTTTTGGCTGCAACAGAACCTCAGTGGCACTTGGTTGAGGTTTATATTAACCAAAATTGCCCAAACATTGCTAATGACATTGTACATTTGTAGAGCCCACAAGTTTTTTTGGAAATTTCAAGCGGAATTGATTCCAATTAAGGTAGAACTTCATTGCTGTATTTCAGAGAAAATATTGAAGATTTTAAAAGAATTGTTTGGTAATTATATTGAATGATGTCCAGTCTACACTGTTGCTCTATGTCTGTATTTCCTTTCGGAATGGGTATGAGAAGTTATTATATATGCTACTTATAAAAAGCATTTTGCATCAGTTTACCAGGAGTCAACATTGGCACAATATGCACATGCTCTCTCTGCTCTTCTGTTACTGCCTGCGCAATGTATGATTTGCGCAAGTGGACACTTGGTGGTGGGTGTATTTAATTGCCTTACTGAGGTCATCACATTTCGCTTTTATGTCGTATTTAGCCAGATTTTCACATTTTGAAAATAACTAAGCTCCACTCTTTTGATGTGCTTGTGGAGCCACCTGGTAGTTCAGTGTATCATACTGGCGTTTTCAATGCTAGCATAATTCTAATCCATGGAGCTCCTGTCACCTTGAAACAGGTAGATTCTCTCTCAAGCTCATGCCGCTGTAATCCTTTCAGACATTGACGTTATAGTGCGAAAAGAGGCACATTAGTTTGGAACCATTACAGACACAAGATAATATGTATTACTGGTCTATTGTTACTCTATGGATGACTCGTGAGTGCAGTGTCAAAGTGGGAAAGTAGTAGGTACAATTGCTGAAAGAATTTGACTAGTTTCTCACGGAACCTCGCATTTTAAATATGCACCACTGCCTAATAAGGCTACTGGTTTGAAACAACTATAAATAAATAAATAATAATGCTCTTTGTTGTCTTTTAGTCTTTTATGACCTATTTCAGGATGGCAGGGGAAGGAGTTGGGGCAAACATGGCCATCCAACACAGCTGCTTTGTTTCCAGCGTGCGTGATTGTAGTGCTTCCATCTCTCCCTGCACGCCTACTCTGCAATTAAATTTTTTGGTAGTTTTGATATTTCCGATTAAATTTGGCTCGTCGTCCGCCATGTTCCGCAGTGTGTCTCGTATCATCTGTGTTGCTTGTTGGACGACTGTGTCCGCCGATGGGCCAGCTGCTGTACTGTTAGGGCCCTTGAACAGGCCCGGGAGCGGCACAAATATGGCATGAGGCGAGATATGGGTTAATTAATTTACGTGTTAACCCTTTTGTTGTCTCGACGGCGGCTTCATCTTCCCTATTGCTTAGCCGGAATTTAGGGCTGGAGGTAATATTCTGAAACCCATATTCCCTAGCAAAGGTTGTGAACTCGGAAGTCCTCAGTGGCTGGAACTGGGGTCCATTGTCGCTACGCACTGTCTTGGAAACACTATGCCGGCCATCGATTTGATGACATGTGCTGATGTCAGTGACTTAAGGAGAGCCACTTCTGGATAACGGGAGTAATAATCTGTTACTACCAAATACCAACTTCCTTGGCTCTTGCATAGGTCCATGGCTAAATGTTGCCAAGGACGTGATGGCCACTCGGGAGGGGTGAGTGGCTCAACAGGATTTTTCCGTTCCTGGATACATACTTGGCAAGACTGCACCATGACCTCAATCTGACGTGAGTACTGCATCCTGTTCACCAGACTAGGAAGAAGTTGACGCGTACGTGAGGGCGTCCGTCGCTTCTCTGCCAGCCACGGATGTAACGCTACGGATGTTTCCAGCGCAGCCAAAAGGACGATGAAAAATCCCAGCGAATGCATACATATCAGATCGTTGGCCCGAACGGAAACAATAAGTCCCACATCCATATCAGGTGTACTGGAAATATAGGAATGGGTCCACAATTAATGACGGGCTCATATCCCATGGAGACAGAGTGTTTATTCCGCGCCCGGTACACAAGGAGATCCTGGGAGAAGATTCATGCAGGTCATCTTGCGATCACCAAATGTAGGGAGGGTGCTCCTCAATCAGTCTAATTTTGGTGACCCATCACTGACCTGTATTTTTATGTGTGCTCAGCTTGACCCGGCGGAGCCTGCAGTGTTGTAGGTGTTGAATCCTACCGTATAGTAGCCTGATCCGCAGCCGTTGCAACCGTGGGGTGAGGTCGTCTAACTGTTTTGTGGACAGCAGTGGCACCAATGTTGGAAATGTTCCATGTTGTACTTGTACTGAAGCCTACGTTTTATTTAGCTTTACGTCTCTCACAAATTCGGACAGAAATTGTCATACAGTAAAAATAGGAAGCGTATTGTATAACTGTATTGCAGTATATAATAATAATTATATTCCCTGCTCAAATTGTCATGCAAACCGCACCTGTAGCATTATTGACTGTGGCTATATTTTACCTGGATAGTGTCCGTCTCAATATCAGCAGCAGCTGAATCTCACGAGGATGTCAGTATAATTATTTTGGGATTAATTATATGCGCCACCACATTACCTGTTTGACATAATTGACACATTTACATCTCATATGTTCAAACTTTACTCTTCACCTGTACTGGATTTTTTTTTTGCAATATGGTTGCTATTTTGTGTGCATGAAGCATTCATATCTGCGGAGTTCGTGCTTGTTGGAAACTTTAGAATGGATCATTGTAATTATGTCTGTAAGATGATGACCAGAGGCGGATGTTATCTCATTTGTTGTCGTTGGTTTCTTGGTAACGGATTATCTCGCCGAGCACAACCTTTTCGCAAATGTGCCTTCATGAGTGATTTTTTTCCATTATCTTGAACGTACAGAAAAATTATTGCCAGAAGAAGTGATTATCTGGTACGTTATATACACAGTTATCTGGATGTAAAGAACATAAAATACATCACTTGCACATCAGTGAAGGGATTAGTCGAATTAGATCTCCATTACCACTGATTACACATTGTTTGCAGGCTGCTGTGTTCAGGGATGTAGAGGACAGTGACCAGTCCTTGTCTGATTTTAGTGACCCGGGGATGAGTTTATTCCTCCACAGAGCTCAGATGGCAATGCCTCGGCTGCTTTGAAGAGTAAGAGAAAGAAGGGAAAAGGAAGAGTATTGTTTCTTTGGGTTTCGTGTGTGTTTTGCTTAGATTTGATATGTAAAAACCTATTGACTTTTTTGATTATGTGCTTTAAAATTCTGTAATGTTGAATTTTGAGAAGTTATAACTGCAAAATGCGTACTTTACTTTCACAACCATGGGTGATTTAATAAAGGAGTAACTCGTGATATAAACAACCCAAGACGGCCTGAGATAAGGTCAACTCCACGTTCATATTTTCAAGTGTTTTGCTCTTTTCCACTCTATTGCCAGTATTTCTTTTCTCGCCTTTTGAAGCCGAATGTTCATATTTTGGATGCTTATCTGCGCAATATCTGCCATTAGCCTATGATAACATTACCATTCCCACCTTTGCGGCAGTGCCTGATCTGCTGCTTTGGTTTCTTTGTCGTTGGGCCGCCCATTCCCCGTTTGTCACATTCCTCCCACGCCGCGCCATCGGCCAGTTTTAGATTCACCAACCTGTTGCGCAGTGTGACCCCGACAACGGCCTTACGCAAATTTATTATTGGTTACTAGACGTTGCGCATGACTCAGTTAGCCAAGTTTTCAATAATCTAATATGAAACAGTCACTTGCAGGGAAATATAACCTCTGTAAAAAATCTACTTAGAGGGAATCAGGACCACAATCTTCTCCATGTCTGTCTAATTAACTTCAATGGATAACTTACCCATATAAACGACTCTTCTCTAATCATCCCTCGCTGCGTATGAAGTTGGCCATTGCACCTCCTTCTTACAGTTTTATTGAATGCACATCCTATATGATGTAGAGAATATTCCTGATTAACGCGAGGCACATGGCGGCTTGATGTACACGGGTAACAGCTCATTGTTTGGGTTTCGAGAAGGACACGAGTCATATCTCCCGTTGGTGACGTCACACTATGTTTTTTGGACATTGGGGCGGTCATATACGTCCAACTCATGCTGATACGACTATTTGTAAATGTTTTAAAATTACTCTTGTCATTTACGTGATCAGAAACTATTTCAGTCTAATTACATTGTGCAGGCACATGCGAGATCAGACTATGAGCTCACAGGTTGAGGATGCTGTCCAAAGAGATGTCGAGATGAGGTCACTATTATGTCACAATTTGATGTCCCACGTGGAGAAGTCATATGGGTTTCAGAAAGGATGTATCCGAGTAAATGTGAGTCACACATCTCACCCGGGGGAGACATACCGACCGGACCTTCGGAGGACAAACCTCGTACTCGAGAAATGCTCATGTATATTTTATTTTTTTATTTTATTTTTATTTATTTTACCCCATTAGCTGGCCTATTGGCCATTTTTAGGGGGACACAACCACCAAGCATCGTCATACTAACCACACAGTTGGATGCGTTTTACAACATTTGAGAAAAAAGAAAAAAGGGCATAAATCTGGACTTTGGACAAATCGGCAAGCACAAATGGAATGCTCATGTATAAGTACTCCCCACAGAGTTTTCGTACTCCCGACATAAGGTTTATTTACATAATCTGAGATGTTCAACTTGATTCATCGCTAGTGCTGCAGTTCGTTTATTTTTTAGCATGAAAAAGGCGAATGTTCTTATTATGTTTTCCGAAATCATTCGCCTCTGTAGCTGTAACCCGGCAGCACAATCAGTGTGATGGTGCAAAAATATGTCCTTTTAAAATTTAATATAAGGCGTGTTCGATTGTGGAAGAAAAGCAAACCGCAGAAACCTGATATTATCTCCGTGAAAGAGTGACATGTGAGAAAGGAATATGCACACTGCCCTTGGAGGGTAATCATTGGTATGAAGAAAAGTTCCGAGAGAAACTCTGTAGCAATTCCACTTAACCTTAAGCGAATCACCTTGGCCGTCTCCTCATCTGACCAGCCTGGCATGCTGGAAACAGTGTCTACATCTTTCATGACCTTCAGACCTTCACACCCGCCAAAATTTGATAGTAAATGAATGTTCAAAAGAGGGTTCGTCATGGTTCTTGTGGGTTCTTGTCGCTATGATCTCTCACAGGGTCTCTTCTCAGTTTCTTTGATAAAAAATTGTCAATTCTGTGTCCTCATGAAATGGGACCATATACTGACAGCATAACTATAATTATGTCCATTATGGTCTTCATTGGCAATGTCTCGGCTCCCATCCTCACCCATAGTTCAATTTTTACATGGAGGCTGCGCTATATGGACGGGCCAAAAGGAGCGTCTTGCAATATATGGCAGCTACAGGCTATATCCAGGAGAATGTAGTAGCGATTCGATCTTTATTACAAAGTTAACATGCTGCATTACGGCGCGCTGTAAATTTTATTCTGTAATATATTATAGAATCTCTTATTTGGTCACGTAACTTACATGTTACAGTATACATTACAAGGCTCGCTTGACTAAAACCTGATGCCGACTAGTTCTGGTAGAGTTGAGCGCTTCCGTTGTAAATGTTTAGGATTCGATTAACTTGATTGCCCTATGGGCCAGTTGCCGTCTCAGTTATGTTGTGTCGAAGGGGTCAAAACACCTCGAGGTTGCAATAATCAATCTTTGATGTTGTTGAATTTTTTCCACCACTTGATGAGACTCCCTGACAGCACAGGAATCATTGAGCAGATGGTCTCAATGGGCACCGATATGTTGCAGTTAAAACACCGGTTTATCAACACCTTTGAGAGGTTTCGCAGGTTGGCAGGCTACAGCAGTGGACACATGAAATACTAATAGTTGATGACAACGTACGAGATTGTCATTAGACGTACATGAGTGGTGGTGTTCTTGAATTCCAGCATGAGATGACGAACCAATGGTCCATTCGAACATGTTTTGATATGTTCGCAATTTCTCTTATGGCCTGCTCTGTCACGCTTTCATCCGCTCAGGTGCTAGCTCGGGGATAGCTCCTGCTCTATCCGCTGCCTGTGCATGATCTTCCCTAGATGCCATATCATGTTGGCCAGTAGCCCTCCTGCGTCAATCCACTTCGCTTCCACCTTGGATGTGGAGTCACTCTGGACATTGGGTCCAGAGAAGTGTAATTCTTATCATTTGCATCTACATTTCAATATACAATATTTATGGTGTTAGAGTGATTTCTCTGCACTAAATTTCATTTGGTGTACGTCACAAATAACCCCCATGTGTTCGAAATGCATGAAAATTCTTTCGACTGAACAAAGCCACCTCTTAAACTAATCATAATTGTGTCATTTATAAGGCATGATGTAATGCATTCGTGGGTATTGTATCGTTCACTCCCACATATTCAGTCGCTAAAGTACCAAGCTTGCCCAGTCCATTCATGGTGGGAAATATTCACGTGACTGGTGATTGTGAGTCCAACCAACTGTCCATCTGTGGTGTCAATTACTTCTTCTCCTTCCATTTTCGGACATAAGCGTTTCCAGTCTAATGACTTTATGAAGGGTGTCGCCTAATGGTGTCGCACGCACAACCCACAGAACCTTCATAAACCTGTTCCAGTTTCAATAGTCTCATGTACGTTTAATCTCTGCTGTCTGTTGGATCAGTTGGTGCTGTCTGATCACTTTCCGGTACGGATTTTGTCTTGTTTTTAAAAACCCACTTGTTACACGTCGCTCTGTGGATGGTTGAAAGTTTTGCATTTGTATAATTAACAATGGGTAATTTTTTTGTATGCTGGCTGATAACTCACTGATTTCACTCAGATGTCGCCTGCTTCATTTACATTGCGATATTGATAATGGAGTTGTAGAGATCGCCATCAATGCACTTTACGTGACAACTAAGTCAATATTTGCTTTGCCTGTTCTTGCCTGCGCAGTGTTGAGCTTCTCTGGAGTTTTTCCCATACTGGACACGAGAAAAGACTGTTGATTACTGGAACGTCAATTAATCCCCAATTATTATTGGTGTCTCATTGTGGGCCTTCTCCCAGTACAGTACCGGTGCAACTTGGTCCACTTGCATATCAGGATTGCACTCCTCGCAATCGCTCGACTTACAGACCACACACTGTATAGTCTATAGTGTGTCAGCACAATAATTGCATGACAAAAGGCATACTGTCCCTCGGGATGAAAGTCGTAGCATGCAATGATGGAGTTCCACCAAGAGTTAAGTTTAAGGTCGATATTTGACCACAGTTTTGATTATTTGCAAATAACTTGATCATTAACAGGAGCTGGCAACGTTGCTGATGACGTCAGTCTGTTACCTAGTTTGAGACACACGTAAAATGTATCAATGGGTAGCGTGCTGGGTGTACTTTTTAATTGTTGAAAAACATAATGAAGTAATGCTCATATATTGCCTCCTCGGTGAGTAGTCAACTGAGACGGGGTCGGGTCGGTGGAGGCTGGGTGTGGGCCAGACAACCGGTTCAAGGATGCAGGTAAAAGGCTAGGTTCACAAGAGCATTGTTCGGCTTTGCCGTTGTCGCTGCGGTTGCTCAAGGGAGATTGTGTATTGAGGACAATGAAGCTGAGTCAACAGTAACAATATTGGTGACAAAAATAAGATTGCTGCATGGCTTGAAATGTAATGGGGTGTGTTTTGGAGTTCCAGTTTCTTCATGCAATTATTCTAATGGAACTAATTTGAGTCCCTCCAACTCGGAGATCGAATTCTATCCTTCTACTCTCCAAAGTTTTCATGGAGGCTCCACAGATCTCATATGATGTAAATACATAATATATTGTTACTGAACATGACCCAGATTTTTGAATAAAAATATTTAGTTGTGTTGTTTGACATCACCGAACAGCGCATTCTTGCAAAAATATAAATTAGTGTGTGATTTTTATACATTTTTTGAAATTGAAAATAGTCCTGGCAAATATGGATTGGTTCCTGGGCCAAAGGTAATAATAGTGCCCCTTTGAAAATGTACCGTGAGAGTACACCTTCAAAATGTTTGTAAGTATGTGGTCCTCTATAGGGTGGTGCATTTCTCAGCAGCAAAGGAAACAGTTTATTCTACTCTTTTTGTGTCATTCAAACATACCCCTACACATCACCCCTACCCATCACACAAATAACAATTACACAACAATAACCCCTACGTGGCTTCTTGCCCAATTCATGCGAAGCAAATCATCATGTGGGGGGAGATTGAAGGAAGACCACCTGATACCGACCGACGAGAAACCTCTATGCTTTTACCTCCATGCAATCACTTAATCCCAGTGGGCACTATAACGGGACGTTTAGATGTATTTAGCCCTAGAATGAGGCGTGGCCGAGGATTAGTTGGTACACTCCGACCTGGCTCGGGCTTCCGCCAACCAGAGGGGTTCCTGTTTATTAATTGATTATGTAGGTTCCATTATTAGCACGACGCAGATGCCTGATGGCCCTGATATGACACTGACTTAATCAATCCAAAAGAGTGGCTAGGGTTGAGAATAAAAGACAACAATTCTGTACAGGCCGGAACCTCAACTCTATCAGAGCCACACACTGAGGAGAGTTGTTACCTCCTCGAGGGTCGGCCACTGACTAACTCGAGTCGAGCCGAGATCCAAGTATTTGTTTACAGAAAGGGGGTCCAACAGATTATAAACAAGGCAATTGAATATCAGCTTGCAACACAGCAAAAGGTTTAATGAATTGAACAATGGCAAATTTTTAGTGAATTTGAATAATGACAGAAGCTTAATTGGTCTGGAACAATGACACGATGATTAATGAATTGAATTATGACAACGAACAACTGACAATCAGTTTGGAACACTACAGTTGACAATTGCCAATCAATTCGAATAACACAGCACTTATGCTCATGGAGAGGTCTGTACAGTATGTCGCAGGCTGGACATATCCCTGCCATTCCACTCTCTGCACTCGGTAAAAGAGCCTTCCGTTCTGTTACATGCACTCCTTCCCTTGCACTCCTGAGTGTTAGTTACACAATTAAATTACGGTTGTTACAGCACATACAGAATAACCATCTGCCCAAAGTTGCATATAGAGGTCCATTTTGCCATGGTCTTCACTACCGCCTTTTGGCACATGGAGTCACCCTAGACATTTTGTACATGCCCGTTCTGGGTGACTTCTCACAGAAGATGTGGTTGTACATAATATTATACATATTGACAATAATAATTTAACTTTTGTGAAAATACTTATATGGCATAAAAAGACTGCTAGTATGCAATTAGACACAAATGAGCCTCCCTTACCCAACAATCATTAGCTCTTTTTATCTGGAACAATCGCTACTACTAGCAAAACAAAACAAGAACCACAACCTCGATTGTTATAACACTATGTCCCCAAAACGAAATAACTGGACCCCTGGTTTAATATTTTTACTCAACCAATGTACTGTAAGCAATATTGGTAGGCCGGGTAACACTCATCCACTTCAGGTGTGGCAGTCGTTTGGTGGTTCCTGTCTAGGTGCCAGTATGGCTGTGGCTTTTTCCGAATGACCCAAGAACTTTTGGGCGAATGATTTCTGTTAGCAGTTTCAGAGCTAATTGCACTGTAATTTCATCAGTTTATAATGTCAGCAAAATTCACTGGAAGGTATACGAGTACACTATACTGCCCCTCCCACCTCCCATTAGCTCTGCCCACTCGCCATAGCAGCAAGAGATATGAGTTTTACTGTTGTTTGCAGACCACTTCAAAAAAAATCATCCAGTAGTATTATTGTCTACAATCTCTACATGCTCCCTGAGTCCAGAGACTGAAATGATTTAAAGGCCACAATTAAATACAGTGGTCCAGGAATGTACGCGGAACAATTTTATGACAATTATTATTAAAATGCAGTTCGCAACTGGCTACAAATACAATGGTAAATTGCTGACCATAAATATTATTTTATTGCTGTCCAACCAATATACTATTACCAATACCAACCAATACCAATATAGCCAATATTATTCAACAAGCTATGTCCTAAAACTCATCAACACACCCTGCGCCATATATTATTGATATGTATACTTATAGTTATATGCATTATAGTACTGCCATCTGTCCACAAGATATGTATTAACCACCACCAAAAGCCTCAAAAGCCTAATGTTGACCCAATGGCCAGGTTTGTCTTATGTTCTAGGAATATTTCTCCCATTTTTTCCCATGTTGGTAAATTTCTTTTCTTCCTTGAGGGGAATAGTACATCGTCATTCTACCACTACTTCACTACCATCTGAATCACTAAATATTATTTTAATGAGATGCACTATCTTCTGGGACTTGTGGATTGGATTCAACCAGCAGTAAATGACCTTCCTGGAATAATTCATTCTCGGTTCAAGGGTATTGTTCAGGTATAATATTACATGGAATGTCTACCATTAAACAAAATGTCAGCAATTCGTATTCTCGCAACTACCTCCAGTTCGTGGTACTTTTTGGTCGTGCCTGTGGATACGTTTTTTTAAAATATTTGTATCCTTCGGGCACATGAGCGACCTCTTGGAACAAGCGATACGCAGTTGTCCTTTGCTTATGTTCACTAGTGGAGTTTTTCAATTGTATCTCTATCTCTATAAATAAGGAAGTTTGTCAGTTTGGATGTGTGTCCCTTATAGAAATCCGGGGGAAGGCCCCTACACCGCCTTAAATTAGCATATCGGGAGTTACATTTTTCAAGGAATATAATGCCGCATGTTTCAGCTTCCGAAAATGAACCCAACACCCATAACACGCATATTCCCAATTAACCAATTATCAATTACCTATTTAACAATATTCATAGATTTCCATGGTAATTCCCTCATTACATTGTAGGCCTACCACCATAACATACCCGGGCAACGCCGGGTAACCTGCTAGTACTTACTATAGTACGCAGTCTCACACGTGTTGAATCTACGTCAGTGCGAGAATCTATGTGTCCTACTTTTTCGCAGTGCAAAACTTGTGTGCCATAGTGGTAAAGCATGGCAGAAAAACCATTTATAATTAAATTTGATGTTGATTTCTGCATAGGAGTGTACAGTGCCAGTCAGGCAAGTTTGGAATTGCCCTGGGTTGATAATTCCAGGTAATAGTCTGTTCTGAAATGGTGCCGTTTTCCATAGTTCACAGCGATGATGTTTTGTGGTACTGCTCGTCATTCATGGACAATATTTTGAAGTGGAGTTAAACTATGTTGTTTGGCTAGATTATATTTATATTATAAATCACCACTACAGAGAATAAAAAGTGGATAGGAGAAGATGGGAGTATTTGCCTTTTGTTTGCTTATTAGGGAATACATGGGGAGCCAATTGTGCATTCATTTTTCTGCACAACGACAGCCAAAGGAGTACAATCTTTTCTTGTGTTTGCTTGACAACAGCTAAGCAGTTGCATACTTGCTGTGAAAGAATTACTGACTTGTCAAGGACTCGTCCTGCTGCACCGTAGCACTTCACGTTTACTAAATCCTCTTCCCACCTTTATCGTCATTAGTTTACTACTGACACTGAGATGTCATTAATTCCACCTCCATGAAGAGATCATGCATTAATTTACACTATACCTGCGACCACCACTCTGGACAACGCAATCTATTATATTGTTTGATAATTGATATTAATATAAAGAACTTTACGAGTTACTGAGAATGACCGTTCTTCCTACCCATCGCCATATATTATTGTTATTTATATTATGATTTAGTCGACCTGTCAGAGAGCTCATTCTTATGGCACCCAGCGGCATCTATTATTGTATTTTTGATACCCAGCTCCATTTATAACATTATGAAGATAATAATATTAACCACCGCTGTGCGACTGGATATTCTTTCCATTTATGTCTGTCAACTTCATGAAATGTAATATCGAAGTAATAATCTCATGAAGTGCATATTATGTTGTTCTTAATTGTTCTCTGCATCTCAACAACATGGCATATTCTGGGCACGACTATTAGGGTAACACAGATTATTAATACACTATTCATTATTCATATTAGAAGCAATAGGATGGGCTCTATGAGAGATATTATTTGCCTACTATCACGTCACTATCACGCATGTCACAACCTCTGCTAGGTGTTGTTCTAACTAATATCGTTTGCTACTCAACTCTTGGGGAAGGGGGATATCAGCATCCTCGATGTTTGATTGCATCTGATGGTTTTGAATTCAATGTCATGGGTATACTTCAATATTTCTTCTTTGAGGTCATCCATCTACCGAAATGCAAGTGCAGGACAAAAGTCGTGTTTTGTGTCATGTGTGATATCGTTGGGGAGGCGTTAATCCTCATCACTGGGTTTTGGTCGCCATTGGATCCGTCTGAATAGACGTGTGAGATTCATCAGGCTGGTGAGGTGGAAAGAAATGCTCGGTGTTGTTCAGAAACTGACACAACTGGAACCTGTAACAAAACTGGGATTAATCATCCTGTAGTATTTACGTTTCCAAAAAATATATATTAGCAGCAATATATTGTTCTGTGATATTGCTAAAACCATGATGTTAATAGATATAATTAATCTGGTATATAAGTATAGCATGATTAATTATTAGTTTTAAATTGATACTCATCAACAACGGGTCGGGTAACACGCAACGGACAGCTTTGCAGTAATGTGACCTTATACCTTCATGCAAGTCGCTGACATACTTATCATTGTGAGAAGTATTGATTCGAATATCTCCAGTTGCATTGTTTTGTAACGAATGCTCTAGGGAGGCGTCTCAGGCGTGACTCATCCATGATTCCATCTTCTTTGATCACCATTTCGTAAGAGGCGCCCTAGGTAGTGGAACTCTGACACCATTCCCTGATACGTTTAAGGCGTAACACCATCACATTATCTCTCATTTGATACAGATAAATATGAATAAAGTATGCTCGGACACATCTGCCCTTCTCCGCCATGTCTACTTTCCCAGCTGGTACTTTCGGATCGCAGACTTTGCAGTCATAATCACCATTATGACCCCTAATACCTTACCCTCGACTTGTGCTTTTGTTTCGAGAATATTTTAATATCGTCTGCCATTACAACAAGGTTGAACAATTCTGTTGTAACACAACTGTTGCCACTATCATTTCCTGTGCCCCCTATCTCCATCTTCATGTGTCTTCATAAGTGCACTTATTTTTCATGTTGAGTTACGTGGTCATAGCCTGTGCATATTCAATGAAAGTGTAATATGCAGATAATTATCTGCATGAATATCAAGTTCTAACTCATAATAAATTATAACATGCACAATAATTACCGTATTTATATACGGTATATTTGTGTGTCTTGTCAGAATTAATTGTTGCAGGTGTGTGGATGGTAGAATTTTCTGCATTTGTACTGAATTTTCCCCGTGATACACTCCTTTTTTGTAGCGGTGATGTTGGGTCGTGTTGTAACTTGATAATTTGGCTTCTGCGGTTCCTTCATAGTCTGAATATTTTATGGATGATGAGTAGCAGGAATATTTCAATGGCGCTTCCAACGTAGGGAGTTGGACAAAATGTGTCGGATTTGTAAACTTTATGCTTGTTAAAGGTGGAAGTTTTCACAGGAGTGTATAGGTCTTACCTGTACACGAGTAGTGGCTATTTCTTGCCAGTTATAATACTGTACATTTAATGCAAACTGGCCGCACATGTGCATTGTCCTGCATTGTAGTAGAAAACTAGTTTCCTGATAGTTTCAGTAAATTTGCGACACACTCCTTTTGGATAATGGTCTTCATTGCACCTGATTAACCGCCAAGTGACGTCGTACTATTCCTTTATTATTTTCTCCAATATATTCTGGTATGGCTGATTTTGTCATAAACCTGGATGGTGTCTCCCGGTGTCTCCCATTAGTCAATCAAGGCTTCACTGAGAATTTGACACATCCCGTACAAGCCTTGGCGCTGCGTATATGTAATTTCAAGCGGATATAATTATAATGTATATACAAAAGTCATGTCATGTTTTCTTCTCCATCTAGTATTCTAGTGCTTCTTTATAAATAGAATTAAGAACTAATGGTAGCACCAATAGACAGCAATTCCCAAGTAGTACTGAAGGAAGACGCCTTAAACGCATCACTATTTTTTCCAAACATAATAGCGTGTGTTGGTCAAGTAACAGTTCATATTGAAAATGTGTCGAAAATGTGTCGTCAACACTCATATGATCAATGAAGAAAGTATAATGTGCCCTTCTCGTTTGCCAAAATATGAGTGATAATATAAACTTCACATGATATCAAGGGAAGTGAAGTAGTATATTCAATATCTGATAGTTTAAGCGTAAGAAGTTATAGAGATGAAGGGTTCTTTCAGTAACATTACTCATCTATATTACTGGGTCAGATTTGTCATAATATACATTTTTTTCTGAACCGTGAGTTCGACACTTGACCCGTTGGCCAGCTACTTATGTCTCTCTCTTTCTTTGTCTTTGATCTGATATTGCTAGACATCTGACTGATAGATTGCTAGACATCTGACTATACTATGTCGAACTTGTGTTCAATAGAGAAAGTAGCATAAATGCCATGCTTAAGATATTGCCTTCCATAACGCACACACGCCACTTTGTGATGTACTCTCTGAACATAACCTGCACCGCATTGATGGTTAAATTGAAAGTGGCAGATGCTGCTTGGATCAATGCCAATGGATTCACATGCTACACAGTGAACCAATAACAGCGAAGGTTGTACTGTACGTCTCTGCATGAGATAGTTAAGATGAATATTTTTGCCGATTCCTCATTATTTTGTTTGGTCCACAGCTTGCATTCAAATTGATGCTGCTAAGGCAGGTCTCTGATTCGCGAGGCTTTGAGATGGAGTGCTTCGGCCGGATTGTTAAGGAATTTTCTCTCTGTTGATCTTCGGCGGTACCTGAACTTTAATGGCATTTGGTTGAGGTTTATATTAACGTCCACAAGCTCTTTGGAAATTTCAAGCATAATTAATTCCAATTAGGTAGAACATCATTACTGTATTTGATAGAAATATTTGAAGATTTTAAAAAGAATTGCTTGGTAATATACTGCATGGTACTGCTTAGAAACAACTGTTATATAATTAATTAATTAATATTAATGAGCGTTAGTGTTTCTTTGTTTTTTATGACAGATTCAATAAAATGACACGGGAAGGAGGTGGGGGCAAACATCCATCACAGACTCTGCTTTGCTTCCACCGCCATTGTCGTGCTTCCATTTATCCCTGCGTTTATTATGTAATTATCAATTATTTGGGTATATTTGATATTTACGATTAAATGTTGGCTCGTCGTCCACCGTGTCTCTCTTCCCATTTCTGTTGGTTGTCGTGGGACATCTCTGCGTCTGCCTATGGACCAGCTGCTGCCTTTGGCCGAGGATTTAAATTTAACCGGAGGTTAGTTAAACTATGTTCCTTCCCAATGTGAATAATAACACTTTTTCATTCGCTCAAACTGGTTTCCGTAATCCTTTTTAAGAGGGGTGTGCTTTTAATGTATAAACACAAGTGAACTCGACGACAGAGCTCAATTGATATATCCTCTGTAAATCCACTTTAGAAGGCACGACAAGTGCTTATTTTTGACTGATTGTTAGGTGCGAACTCTTGGTCTATCTCAATAGTACTCTCGCCCTTCTATGTCGTACAAGAGTACGCAAGTGTCATCATGAAAGGTTTAAATTTTTATCTCATATTCCCTTTTGTTTTACTTGCGTTTTCGCTTATAATAATTTGATAAGATGTATACGACAATCATCATACCACACGCTCTTGCAAGTTAGATGGAAAATAAAATATTTATGAAGAAAAACAAATAGGCAGGGTGCGTACTCTTACACTCCTTTCCCAATAAGGGTTATCAACGACTCTTCTCCTGTCATCCCACGCTGCATAGGAAATTAGCCATTGTATTACCTCCCCCTTACAGTTCTCTTGAATACACTTGCGACATGTAGAGAATAATCCTGATTAATGCGGGACAAACGGCGGCTTGATGTTCACAGGTTGCCATTTTCAAGCACGCGAGTCATCTCGCCGAGTGGTGAAGTCAGATGGTGATTTTACGTCCCTCGCATCTGTCCAACTCATGTTAATTGACTACAAACGTTTTGAGATGACTATGATCATAATTTTTTAAAGTCTAATTACGATGTGTGATAAGGTCAAGTCATGCAGTTGAACAATGAGCGGTTTTATTTTAATGGTTGCGTGGTCACGTGACCATTTGCTCCCTCACCTCGTGTGACACACAGCGACGAGAATTATTATGATAATTATGACGGAATGCATCGAGCAATGGCCAGAATTGTAAGCGACCTTCAACAACAAAACACTATGACTGGAGGAGGTTACTTGGGGGTTAGGTTCTAATGCATCAGAAGTGATTGGCCAACGCAACATGTGATTAGTAACATTTGTATCTGTATGTATCGTTCAGTCTCCATCCTGATGGGTTTTATAAATTAATGCATAACTTCCAGTAACGTTGTCGTGAAATCACAGTCAGAAGTGGATCAGCTTTTCCGACAAGTCCTCATGTGTGCAAGGAGTTATTAGATACTGGTGCACGCCAGTACTGCTTAAGCCAGGCCATCTCTCCGGACAGGGCTGCTTCGACCATGCACAAGTCACAGTGAGAAATATTGTGAGAAATTATTATAATCTGCGTCGGGGACTTGATGAAGATTTGTCATCAGTACACGGGAGTAAGTGATTCGGCTATTTAAAGGCACAGTCGATCAATCAGTTATTTGACTACTTATTCATTCTTTTATCAGGTTACACCGCTGTGTATCGCATGCCACCTAACGTGGAGATTTATGAGTCTATTTCTTCCTTACAATAAACATTGACTGGAATCACTTGACTTAAATGCGCCATGTCATTGGGTACAATCAATCGAGTTCTTCATTCTCATTGCATTCCCTCCTGGCCTCATTTTCCAGTCCATTGATGAATTCCTAGGAGAAGATCGGTAACGTCTTCTCACTTCTTCCTTCTTTTGTCGTGTCCTCGGTTGGCCGGGGGGTTACGGGACTCGTTTCTTTATGGCTGCTGGTTCTGTATGTTACTGTCATAATGTTAATAGGTTATCCCATCCATGGGACCCCGAAAGTGGGAGGCTTCAGACATCTATTTAATTCCACTTGAACGTGTAACGCGCAATTATCTCTTCGAATTTCGATCATGGCTTGAGTAATAAGACATGCGGTATGATTGCAACCAACTGTTACAGGTTTGCAATAAGTATTACAATTTACGTATATGCAGACAACAAAAATTCATTCACGTCCTTAGTTTCTTTGGCTTCTGACTTTTTCTTACTTGCCAGAGTTCTTTTAGTGTATGGCCCAAACAACCCCCACGGGGGTTAAATGTGCGACATCAGAGGAGCTCCATTGTTGTACAAGACACTGTTAGCTTGCGACTGAAAGTTCTGAATGTATAAACTCATTCTGAGGTTATCGTCTGTCATTTTTGGTAATAGTTGACACATTTTATTTTGCTTAGAAGGTTCTACTCTTTCGATATACCACCATGTCTGGATGTGATTGTGATGATCCGATGGACTTTCTGACAGAATAACTGTCACCCACGGACTCCCATGGTGTCATCTTAATACACGCCTCTTCACTCACAGTCAGTATCTAGGCGCTATATATATAATTCGCAGAGCTTGTATGGCCCGCAATATATTCCTTGACCGTATGGAACACTGTCGGTCGCTCTAGTTTAAAATGGGCGACTGCCTTGTATTGAATGGTCACTTCCGATCGCGTTGTTTATCCATGGTTATCCTCATCTGATTGAGCGTATGCATCTTTCAGTGGTTCAATTCATCCGAATTCATCGGTATGGCTAACTGTATGTGGTTGAAAGGTGTCAGCATTTGTCCTGTATTTTAGGGAGTTTTGTACAACGATTTTGGCTAGATTGGTGAGGCTGTAACAATGTATCTCCACAATTGTCATACAACCCCAAGGGTTTGGGTTGTCAAATAAATCCAGGGTTGAACGTTTCAACAATCGCTGTATTCTACACACTCTTCTTCAACAAAATATACAAACGTGTGAATCAAAGTACGTGACCACGCACGAGGAGTGGGGGGACTTCAAAATATACATACCCTTTTACATTGTGAAATATTCTCTGCAAAATGTACCCCACATATTATTTACGCAAATACACTCAGAATCAATACAGCATGTTACAGAGACCTAGTTCAGATTGTTTTCGCGGCAGACTCGGGATTTCGTTCTCAGTTATTGTACTGGTGGAAAGGGAATCGTTTGACATGTGCCAAACAAGCGAAGTGCAGCTTCTTGGCATAAATGCACCATTTACGACGAATGTAGCAACTTTTCAGTATAGTTTTGATTTTAATTTTTAGTCCTCTTGAGGTTTTTTAAACAGCTTGTTCGACCATTCTGGCCAGAGTGTTGGTGTAGATGGCAAATAAATGTCGAATATTTTGTGAAATTTGCGGATTGTTCTTATGTCAAGATCTAGTAGCTTTTCTGAGATAACAATATATTCATCTTCCAATATCAATATGTCCATCTTTACAGTCAGTCAGTGTCTTCTGGTGCTGTGACATACTGTCTGCATGGCGTTATGCGTACAGGGCGTCATACTGCAGTGGGTGCTTGTAACGTTATATGTTATAACTGTATGCTCGTATATCAATGAGAGCATATCAGTCACGTGGATGTCCCGGTAGTTGTAAATTCTGCGTAGCCTTCGTGTTGTTTATCTTGGTATGTCACTTGAAAGAGCATCTGTATCATTCATTTGTCCAATTGATGCGTACGTATTGTAACACGGCGGTGGATGTATGGGTATCAGTGTTTGTCCATTATTTCACGTGAATGATGAACGTAGCATTATCGTGGATATCTGAATTTATGTAATGTCATTATTGCTTGTCGTGTCAGGAAACGAATGATTTATCTGTCTCGTATTTGCTCTTTTGCACCATACGTATGGGTTTCTGTAGGCCTCCAGTGTGAAGCCTAGTTCGCCCTAGTTTTGACCCAGGATCATTGTGTCATACTACACTGCTACAGCATGTACAGTATTTGCGAAGGTTTTACGTGTGCCTAGTTGAGACATACTCCTAGCCCTTCATGACTTTAGTGAATATTTTTGGCCCGGGTGTATGAGTAGAGTGATGCTATTAGTAGAACGCAACATCTCTCAGTTTCCAAGGGTCAACACTCACACGAAGTATGTGCAGGTTTTATGGTTCGTCCAAGTTAAGAATGACAACTAATCAGAACTTGATTCAACATTTTTGAATTACTCCTTACTTTGTGGGGCATGAAATGAGCCATGATCACGGCACTATCACTATCACTATCCGGTAGCAAGCCTTGGTAGCGCAGTAGGCAGCGCGTCACTCTCATATCACTAGCCGGTCAAGCCAAGTTTTCCTTAGAGCTGGGCCATCCCAAGTTCCCAGACACGGCCGCCTGACGCAACTCACTCCGGGCAGCGGCTATATCAGGGAGGGCACAATTCCATATGATGTACGATGCGGTCTGAGCTCCGTCCTCAGCACATTCGCACCACGCATCGTCAGAATCGCCCTCATCCCCGACGGCCTTCCGTCATCCTCTGCTTTCCCTACATGACATGTGCCCAGGTGGAAGCGGTGTAGGTAGGCCAGATAAGGGCCATGCCCGGATACAAGTCTGGCCATCAGGTGCCCTTGGACACCGACGGAAAGAAGCCGAAGTACCAAGAGTTTCTTCACACCTCCCATCCCCGCTGCCAGGCCGCCATCTGCGAGTCTAAGGCTCTTCTGCGAATGTGGCGAGACGGCACGATCGGCCATCTCGTTCCCGGGTGTGCCTTGGTATGCTTTGACTCAGTAGAGGCCGCCATTGTGGATTTATTGTGAGCCGTTTTCCCCATTCTCTTAAGAAAATGAAAATAGTAGTACAATAATGGATATTTTGATGTCGCTTCCTAGTAGCGAATCTTCAGATTTGGCCCACATTGTGGCGTCAATTAGATTTTTGCCTGAATTTTGCGAGAGTAATACCAATGTTCTATAGAATAGGACCGCCTTATGTTGTCGCATATCTGTGAAGCTCATGATTTCCTGCGTTTACGTATAAGACGAATGAAGAAGGTGAAGTATGAACACATCTTCCTGCCTCCACTGTTGCTTCTTCCCAGCAGATACTTACAGATTCTGCAGTCATAGTGACCATTGTGAGGACTAATTTTATCTTACCCTCGACTTGTGCTATGTTTGAAGCACAGTGTAGCATTGTCAGCTATTTAAATGCAACATGCTTGAACACTGTTGTGAGTCTTCAAGTCCCCAACAAGAGGAGCTGTACAACAGTCCCGTACTGCGACTGATGTTCCCACAGGTAATTGCACTTTTCTTGATATTTTGTCCAGGTTCCTCATCTTCGCATAAGAATGGGGGAGACCTTGAGAGTTTTGGGTCTGCATTTGGACGCTCGGTTAACTTGGATCCCGCACGTGACCTTAGCAACTCAGAAGGTAAGGAAGGTGTCGGTCGGCCTGTGGAGGGTAGCAGAATACAGGTGGGGCTTGTCCCCTCGCAGCAGGCATTGCATTCTCTCCTCCTGCATTCTCCCGATGCTCCTCTTCGGAGCTGACATCTGGGGACAGAAGGCACATGACAGTAGGATCAGGAGACGCCTCGCTTCGGCCATCCGCCCCTTCCTCCTGTGACGCCAGGATGAAGGTCGATTATCGGTGTGCGACTCACGGGAGATTACGGCCAGTATCACACTGCACCGGACCTGATCCGGGCTTCCGCCAACCTGGTATGGCTGGTGAGAGGGAAGCACTTCATCTATTGGTACGGTCGACCCACTAATGCTGTACACGACCAGGTGGTACAGATCCCTGCGGACCTGATCGTGTAACAGAATAGCAGGTCTTTATGTGGCTACCACTTGGCAAATGGTTGGTGGTACAGATCCCTGCGGACCAACCAATTACCCAGCAGTACCGACCCGTACCGTATCTAATAAATGATAACAACGACTTTACTCATTCAACTTTGACCGGGCAGAGAGTAGGGTCTTGACCAGCTCCAGAGGGCTGAACCTCTCGCACCGCTGGCTGCCGACCGACTGCCTGTCCAGACCCAAAGTACTTTTATTTAACACCTCGGTTTTGGGTACGTTGCCGCAACATAAGTTTGTGTCACAACAAGGTAACCTTAACGATACAGATAATGCATGGATACAAACAAACACAATCAACATAATTATAACAACAATGCTCCATGCATTACATACATTACAATCTCAAACAACATAATTATAACAACAATGCTCCATGCATTACATACATTACGTAGCACTTTTCCTTAAAGAAAGGGTAGTCCCACAGGACTGCCACTTTTTTTTAGAGATGATCTTCTGGTGATAACATCAACAAGTCCTCCGGGTTGAGGTCACCAGAGATGACGTCTTCCATGATCCCGTCGTCGGTGATGATGTCCTCCGGCTTCATGTCGTCGGTGATGATGTCCTACATTTTCTTTCTTTAGATCACAACGCTTATGCACCCCCCTAACCTGGGGGCGGACTTCACCACCTCTATACTACTTTTTAAACTTCACTGTGGTCTGGTTACTCTCATCGTTTAGTGTGTGTTAATACCTCTGTTCTTGTAACATCCCCTTCAATCACCACATATTCGTTTATATCTATAATAAGTAGTTGTAATACCTGAAGTGATGAATTGCAAAAGTCAATTACCGTGTGAGTTTGAATCTTACTTTTGAACACCCCCCCCCCCCCCCNNNCCCCCCCCAAGCCGTTTCACTTTGCCCCACCTGCGGGGTAAAGTGGAACACGTAGTGGGGCAAAGCGGAACGGCTTTGCTTTAACGAGAACAATCAGTCATGGAGGCTTGTATGCTACCACTGCACTCATGATCCAGGTCCTACGGGAATGTATAGTAATATTAAGGACTTTTTTCCAATTATCTGCCACTATTAAACTTTATTTGACACATAATTTATGAATGAAACATCTGAGAGGTCTTAGATCTAAGGCGGCTAAGGCCATTTTTGAGGGGTGTAACATTTTAATGTCATTGGGTATTTACATAGCTGACCCGTGGCAACATATGGACGCAAAAAGTTTCAAGCCGCTCCCCTATAGCTTAAAGCCTTGTCTGTAACTGCTTTCATAGCAAGTGACATGGACTGCCGTGGACTGGCTATTCCATTTCCCCTGGTCCGTTTTGCGTTGATATTTTCGGACCATGGCTTACGATTTCCATATTACTCTATGAATAGTGTTCCATTACAGTTTATGCACACCATTGGTATACGTATTGCCTATACTTGAGGACTTGAAAAATTAGGGCAAAGTGGAACGCGTTTCACTTTGCCCCGTGGTCTCGATTAACATTACTGGCACTTTAACTGTGCTCATCAAATCAAACTTTAAGAACTACCGTGCTGTGAAGAGTGATCTTCGATACCTCAGAAGTAATTGATAGCTTTGACAATGATTTACGTCAACTTCAGGAGCTGATTCAGTGAAGGGCCGCATTTACATCCGCGACCGCTCAAATGCATAATGGCTGCCTGAGTCGCTGTAGTTTCAAAAAAGTGCTGCCATCAGGTGATTTATGTGCATCATTATGTGCCTGTGTTTCGCTTTGCCCTCCGTTTCATGTTGTCCAATCTTCCCCTACTTTAAAAAAATGAACTATAAGGCGTCCTCGATTATGGGGAACAGGCAACCCACAGAAACCTGAAATTCTTTGAGGGAAGAATGACGTGTGAGAAAGGCCTTGGAGGGTAGTCATTGGAATGCAGAAAAGTTTCGAGAGAAGGACAATTTCACGGCCGCAACTCCCGATTGATGAAGTCGCACACGATGGTCTTATAATTAAAGATGTGGCAGGTATGTGTAGACCAACAATAAGTCTCGCAACCTGTGAAAATCTCTGCTTTCATTTTACTTACGATGAAGTTATCTTGGATATTATTGTCATAGATGACCCACGTCGCGTAATGTGCTGTTATTGCCCGACATGGGGTCATCAGAGATATGTGCCCACAAAATTGGTTTCGCACATTCACTGATTAATTTATGCAGCCACTTTCATTTTTTTGAGCACCTTGGCCTTCCTATATTTGTCCGGAGATAGATGTGTCTGCATGGTGTGTCTGTCTCTTCGTTGGTTCTTTTCGAGTCATCTACAGCCGACGAAAGAACAGCAATTTTCTCTGACCAGTTGGACTCAAGTTTCAAAAGTGCTTTGTTTAGTGTGGCTTCTAGCTATTGTTTCAACTTGCTATGCGATCGTCTAGCAAACTACTCCAAATATTCCAAGTTCTTGGCTGCAAAGGAATAGAAATTCTGAAATGTTTGACCAGTCGTGACTATTACAGAAAGGTAGCACATTAATAGTAATGATTGGAATTTTCATAACTCTTTTAAGTAATTTTTGCTTTCCCCGTGGCCTTATTATCGCCTCCTTTGTGATTATAATTCTGTCTGCAACAGGTGATCAGTTATCGAGTCGATCAAATGCTGTATGTGCAACTTAAATATGTCCACCATCCTCTTAATGTGCCTTGCTATCACCCAGGACGCGAAGAATTTCATGTGGTTTTTATTTTCGATACAAAAATTGGAAATGGCGATACAAGTGTGACGACAAAATGGGAGTAACCCCCATTATTGCTCACAGTGAGGAGTCTTACTTACACATATTAACTTTCCATTGCATCGACATCCTTCGGCCTATTTTAGTGTTGTCTGCACGAGATTTGGGGGGGTCTTTACACCCTAAAGTGACGATTGAAACGTCACAACAGGTGCAAGTTTTGTTCGGTTTCAAGGTGGTCAATGACCTCGTTTTGTTTTCAGCGTCGTGATGAGCGAGGATGACATGCACTAACTCTATGTTCGTAATTTATCTCGATATGGTTGAAATGTAACATGCAATTGAGCTGCAAATTGTCAGCATGAATTCGCCACACAAATTGACTTTTGCATGGCGCAACAATGCATAAAGCTGTCATATTGGAACATATCAATTTGCTGTCCACATAAGCGTATCCATTATTTGCATCATTGCATTACTCACGAGAAAAAACATTGGGATGAATCGATGTACTGTAGTACACTACATGTGACTCCTCGTCGTATCCGCTCTTCTTTCGGCTGTGCGGTTGTCACAGTTCTGTTCTTTCATTGGAAGGGCAATCCCGAGGAAATATTCTCCCAGTCGCATTTTATGAAACTTTCACCTTTATGTTTACAATATTTGCAAGCTCTCTGTGAATTCTGGGACTGTTGCTAATTTATTTCATGGGTGTAACAACTAACAAGTATTTAACAGATAGTACACATGAAAAAAGGGGATTGAATATCCTGATTTTTCTTCCTTACTTATGCGTCATTTTCCCATCCGTTTCAATGTCAGATATGGAACTCGGGAACATGTTACAAAGAGAATTTCATAGCAATTGTGGTGAATGATCTATTTCTACCCTTGCTGGAAGGCAATTTTTATTTTCCACATGGGCATGAGAAGCGTGTCGCTATTGTTAAAAGACGTTTCTTTCATATGACATCAGTCATGTGCATATCTAGTGAATCTGAATATGAAAAACCTTCTTTTCTAACACGATTGTGACAAAGTAGTGTTGTTATTGGTTACGAACTCGAAATAAAGCGGGTCCACAGGTCGCGATGCACCATTCATTTTGACTCATACAGTATTTATAGGCGCAGGAGAAGGTTCCACATTTTCATTGTATTGAGCACCCTGTGCTTAAGGGATAACCACGTCCAGGTGCGTTTGTACACAACCAGGAGCATAATATTTTCCCCAAAATTATCATCACGCATGGAGTCCCGTGATGTCACCTTGAGACAAGTTTCTGAACTCATCATGGTGACATGACCACGCTGTAATTATTTTAGAAATTTCATGCCTAATGGTGCGAGAGGAGGCGCATGTTGCTATAACCTAATGCAATGACCTGATTTTCCATAAAATCTCTTTTGAGTTGATGTCTATGGGAGGCATTGAATCCTTAGCCACAATACGTGCGAAATAATCCCGCATCATTTTAGTTGCTCTTTGTGCTTCCGTCGGATTCGGTGCACATAATTACTGCGCTGATCATGTGCCTGCTGGGATCCGTCGGATTTTGGTTTTTGGCAAGTGTGAAAGAATCATAATTTTTGGAAATCTCAAGGTTCATCCACTGACTCCGTGTGGTGTTGGAGCTGGTTGCAATTCGATGTCCTCAGCTTCTCAGACACTATTGATAAATAAAATGTAAATATTTTAAAATCGACGCACTATTGGTCGTATCATTAGAAAGTGCGCCTGGTGCTAGCGTTGGAGGCAGTCTAACGTACAAGACGGCTACACCCGCTCTTAACATAACTCGAATTGATTGTTCTTCACGTAGTTTGGATGTGTCTCCATAAGTGCATACGCAATATTCAGTCGAAGTAGAATTTGTAAGTAATTATATACAATTCTACATAAATATCAGAATCTAACGTCCATAAATAATACATGCACAGTAACTCATAAATATCTGAGGTGGTGAACTACAGTATATCAATACATCACAAATTAATATAAATATTATACATAAATGAATTAAGTTTCCAGTAGAAAATCTCATTACGTACTTACTGTATTCAATGGAATAAATCATAAAAGTCGTAAATTCAAGCCTTGATTGGAGGCGTCCAGTACAGGACCAGTAAGTAGAAATCTAAGACTATTTTCTAATATTATGCATGGAAAAATGGCAGAGAAATTTGCTGCGGAATAACACATTCAACAACTTACTACTAAAAGTCCCTCTGTGATTATAGCAATTGCTTGTTGAACTTTTGATTATGACACAGTGGAATAGAAATGTAAGTCCTCATGTGCCTTTCTTGGTGGCGAACACTTCTTCTAGACAGTGTAGTCGCAAGAATTAATCTCGTATTAGTATTTCCCACGGAGGGAACATGCTGGCTGGTTACACACACACACTTTACATTTTGGGTGACCCATGTTGCGGGGAAGGTTAGAATGAACTCCGGTTGATGAAGTCGCACGATGGTAGTGATGTGACTGGTGTGTGTGTACCAACAATAAACCCCGCAACCTGTGAAAATCTTTGCCTTCATTTTACCTACGGTTAAGTTTTATCTTCGATATTTTTGTCCCAGGTGGTCCATACAATGTCGCGTAATAGTTTTGTGCCCACCAAATTGGTTTCCCACAAACACTGTACTACTTAGTGCTGATTAATCTATGCACCATTGTCGTTTTTTGTCGTTTTATTGGCTTCCTGGTCTTACTATGGTTGTCGGGAGGTGTGTCTGTCTCCTGCGAAGAGTAATGAAAATGATTGTGATGGGGAGGGATCGAAAATCCGTGTATTTGAGCCTGTCCACAGAGTCCTGTGATGTCTCCTTGAGACAAGTTTCTTCACTCAAGGTGACGACGCTGTAATTCCTTTAGTTTAATGGTGCGAGAGGAGACATCTCTTGCTACACACTCGAATTTGAATGACGTGATTTTCTTTTGTGTTGGAAGTCGATGGGAGTCATTGTATCCTCCTTGATGGGCACTTAAGTACGAAATAATGCCGCACCATTTGGTACATTGTCGTTGTTGTGCTTGCACATAATTACTGGGCTGATCATGTGCCTATATCATCGGTCGGATTTTTTTGGTTTTGGCAGGTGTGAAAGAATCATAATTCCCCTGGAAGTCTCAGGGTTGATGAAGTGACTGACGGTGTCTCCGTTGTAAGAGCCATACAACTTTGGGCTATTTCAGGACGCTGCCCGTGCATTGCAGGCTTTGACTCGAGCTTCACTCGGTTATAGCTTGGGCCAATTGGGTTATTATACTGGGTTATTATATTTCTGTTCATAACATGTCGTGTTGGATCTGGTTGCAATTCATTGTCCGCTGTTTCTCAGACACTTCATAAATAAAGTGTCAGTATTTTAAAACCGACGCACTCCGATGTTGGAATCTGTTATGAGAGTTACAATGGCACATGGTACTAGTCAGCCCCATCAGGATAGTGTCTTTGTATGTCTTATGAAAGTATGAAAATCCGTATCTACGTACAAAGTGAATTCAGGTAATGTGTGCTGCCGTCATCGTTGCTGTATTTGGGGATATGTCCCCAGGTATTATCCATAGTCTTGCTGATATTTCACATTGACTCCAAGGGTGAATTGCGAAAGTAGCAACGCGTGATGGACAACACCAATGACCATTTGCCCCCTGATTCCGTGTGACACACGGCGACCAGAATATGTCGGAATGCATCGAGCCATGACCAGAATTGTATACGCGACCATAAGCATGATGGTTGGAGGTTCCACATTTGTATCGTTGAATCTCCGTTCGGCTGGGTTTGGCAATGGCACATTGATGCACTTGTCATGTTCTACTTATTTATTCTCCGTATGTTGGAGGCGTCCTCCTTTTCATGACTTTCCGAATAACTTAGTCCAACAATTGATAAGAGCTTCCTTAAATTGAGGATTGCATCACTGTAGTTTTTTCACTGCATTTACAAATAAATACTTCAATAGTGACTTCAAGTAACGTTGTCGGGGAGACAAATTAGTCGATCAGCGCCATGTATTCAGGGTGTCGCGGATGTCTCCCGGTCGTCACACAGGAAGTGCTTAGAATCATTGGATACTGGTGCCAAGCCATTTTTCCAACATTCTTGAGAAGCTATTCAAGCACTGCATATACAAGTCACAGTGAGAAATTAATCAGTCGTGATCTAATCCTCTTCAGCAATGGTTGTTGCTTCAGAAAGACGATGGTTCTTCACCTCAATCTTCAAGGATTATATTTTTCTATCGTGGTTTGCAACTTTTCAGCTTCCTCAGACACTTTCCCTCATCCACTGTATCACAAAACCAAGGATTACGTGAAAGAAACTATAAACTATATCTATACATCATAAATTATACATACACGAATTACGTTTCCAGTTGAAAATCATCTTATAGTCTATTCAATGCAATGACTCGTAAAAGCCGTATATTCAATCCTTGATTGAAGTTGAAGGCTTCCAATAAGTAGAAATCTAAGAGACTCTTCTAATTATACGTGGAAAAAGCGCAGTGATATGAGCTACATAATAACACATTTAAAAAAAACTAATACCGAGACTAATCTTATCATTCATTTTAAAAAAGTCCCTCTGTAGTTATTGTGATTATAGCAATTCAACATACAGGATGAAACGTGTTAAACTTTTTATTCTGACATAGTGGAATAGAAATGTAAGTCGTCAAGTGCCTTCCCTGCTTCTGCCACTGCTTATGGACAATGTAGTCGCAAGAAGAATTGGTCTCGTATTATTTCCCATGGAGGGAACATGCTGGCGGGTAACTTGCACTCTTTACATTTTGGGTGATCCATGTTGTGTCTCCTCTGTCTCATCAGTCGAATGAATCATGACCTGTTTAAATATGGGAGCCCAAATTCCTGTGTATTGTGTGACATTATAGCTTCAAGAGTAATTGACATAAATATGTAATGGTCAACTCTCAACGTTTTTGATATAGTCTCACACTTGTCATCATTTATGGTCTCATGTCACATTCTTCTGGATTTACTCGTCTGAGCGAGGTGTCTGGCTCCAACGACCATGAGAATAAGAAATGGTTGTTTTTTTTTGGGGGGGGGGNGGGGGGGGGGGGGGCGTTAGCCAGTCCCTTAACTTATTCTTCGGCCTTGTCGGTTTAGTCCCTCCGCCACCTTTACAGAGTCATACCTGAGAAGATCCTACGTTTGTTTTCCACTCCGCTTCCTGCTTGGATGTGAAGTCACTTTGGACGTTGGGTGCAGAGAAGTGAAGATTTCTTATTGTTTTAACTACATGTCAATAAACATAAGGACGACAAAATACTATTGCTGTTGTGGCACATTGAATCCTCTAGTTAACTTTCCCAGTAAGTATAAGAGGAATATAATAATTATCAAGTGGCATCTATGATACACATACACTATAACTATACACGTATATCGGAGAACATTATTATGGGTATGTGTATACAGTAGGCCTCTATTCTGACAGTGTTTTCCTTACCTCCCAGACATTTGCGTCGTTCTCTTAATTACATACTCTCTTCGTAGATTTGGTGTCGCTAAACATCCTCAGTTTCAGCCATGACTAGTTATCAACCAATTTTCTGTATACAATCGCTCACCAAACCAAACTAATAATAGTCACTGCTCAGAAAACTAGGCGATTCCTGATGGATTTGTGACAGGTTTGGTTTTGTTTACCATCCCCATCATCATTCTGGTTGTGGTTTAACCAGTGCTGCCGGCTCATTCGCTTGGCTATGCCAATCATTGTAGTTGAGTGGACCATCAGGCACATCCTTATCCATACACCAACCACACTAGAGATGGTACGAAAACCGTTGAAAACATGTCTTGTGTACCCAGTACACACGTTTCCCCTGCGGCTATGTGCGTTTTGGAGCACTAGTGTTAGTTCGACTACACTGCGAGTCAACGCACCGACTCCGTACTGTTCCGGTACGACGAGTTTTCCCTTGGTCCATGTACACCCCTGTACGAAGAACCACTCCGACTGTAGAGGACAGATGTGGCACATGTTTCATGAAATTTACGGTTTTTCGTATTGACAGATCTCGCTGGACAAGTCACTAAAAACACCCATTTTTAGTCATAGGATGTGTCGGGCAGGTGTTCTGTCGTTATCTGTTCATGCATGAATCCTTCTCCTCTTCCTGAAAGCTGCATCACCATAAGGCAGGTGGCCTCCTTCACCTTTGTAGCATGGTGATTCCACAGGCTGCATGGCCTTGTATTTGTTTGCTACAGTAATAATGAATCAAATGTTTTAAAAAATATCGATTTGCGTGTGGATCATGATGCTTCACCACATTACTTGTCATATGACGTACTGTTCTGACGATGGTGTTATGGATTTATTAGCACCGGCCATGCCCGTCCAGGACCAACAGCCAAAAGACGTGTTGTCTGACACGTCTGCCAACCCCCATTGTTGCTGTGTTTGTTCTCATTCAGCAGTTTTTTCCCCATATCGCAGATTCTTCAGTCATAGACCATCATGGTTTATGGAGCTTAATAATTTTCTCTTTACCATCAACTTGTTCTTACAGTTGGTTGGAGCAGTTGGTTTTCGGTTTTTCGGTTTTGTCCAGGTTTGTTTGGCTCGTCTTGTTTGTTTATGATGTTGTCACTATTCGGTGATTAGTTGTTGATGGAGCCGGGGGCTGTAGAAGTGTAGATGGCTATGCCGGGTAAGCCCCCTTATATACGTATCTAATATAAAGTTGGTTGGAGCACAATATAACATTGTCAGCCATTTAAATACAACATGCTTGAACACTGTTGTGAAAAACGGGGCGAATTGAGAAATTAACTCTTGGTCCAAAGGGTTCATTGGCTTTCTCCCCCAAAACCACCTGAGTTAAGGATTGTGTACATAATCTCAGATATTCTACTTGATTCATCTCTAGTACTGGAGATCGTTTACTTTTCTCGCATGAAAAAAGGCGAATGTTCTTATTTTGTGTGCTACAATCAGTCGCCCTGTAGGCTACATCCATCACTTGATGGGGGAAAAATTTATACTTTTTGAAATGAAATATAAGGCGTCCTCGATTGTGGGGGACAAGCAAACCGCAAATTATTATCTGCGAGGAAGAGTGAATGTGAGAAAGGCATAGCACACTGCCATTGGAGGGTAGTCATTGTATGCAGAAAAGTTGGAAGAGAAGGACACAGAAGGACTTCATAGAAGAAAATTATTTCCAATTCGTTGTTGATGACTTGCTCATATTGCAGCGACAATGCATCCACTAATTATAAAAATGTGTATTGTTGGGAAGACACGAAAAAGGTTTGAAAATATGCCTACTCCTGTGGAATGACCATTTTTTGTGCAACATTCACTTGACGACATCGAAGCAATACTCTTTGGTTACTAAAATGGTACCGGTACCACTAGTCTGGTGGCGCAGCAACTCTAAGCTGAATTTACGCAAAGTCGAGACGATTAATTATGATATCGTTGCCGAATAAAATAATTAACGAGGTCGAAATTTGATCTCCCAATTTCTGCAGCGTCAAGCGCGTGTCTTCTGATCCGACTAATCGAGGCCAAATGCATGGGGGATCTTGCCGATTCCCATTTTTGAGTTATGCTCCTTTTCCTGTACCAAGGCCTTTTTAAAGCCCATAAAGATGTTGGATGGTGTCATCTGTAATACCTGCTATGATTTTGTTTTCATGGAAATAGCTATTTAGTAACTCGTGGGATCCAATATTTTATTTAACATGACTGTCCGTTTTTAGCTTAAACATACCCTTATCCCACTACGTTTTAAATATATTAAAAATATATTTATCAGTATGCAAATGTGAATATTCTCACACTTCCAATGGCAGGACGATGTTTCAGCCATGAATCTGTACTAGAAGAAAAGTGAACCAAAAATAAAGATACATTTAGGAAGCATAAGGAAATGAAGGAGCCCCATGTTATGCTCCGTTCTGTCCTATTCTGACGATTTTGGGAACTTCCCGTCGCGTCGGGTTGTTGATACCTGAGCTCTTTCCTCTTCCATTATCCGTTTTATTGTATGCTCATATTCATCGTAGTACATGACTTGGCTGCACGCAACTTTAGTGTTTGTTGAAAGCCACTCTTGTCTGCTGCAGTGACCGCATATCAGTTACAATACATCGTAGGTATTCGGAAATTGTCGCATTATGGGCCTTGGTTATACTCCTGAGGACAATGCGATTGTTGAAATAATTTCTGTGATCCGCAGGATTGTTGGCATGACTGATCTGGGATTGATGGTGGGAAGACGTGAGTCACTATTTCCAGAACATGCCATTGGAGTGAAGTTTGTCGTTTGGTCAGGATGATATAATCACTACGAGTTTGCTATTAGTTACTGCAGTACGAATGTATACGCCATTGCCAATATTTACAAAAATGATCATGCTTTATGCAGCAGATGGTGGTACATCATGATGTTTGACAAGTTAAGTATTTAATCATAGCCAATATGAAGATGTTGTTTTGCAGGAGATGATGTCGCCGGCTGATTTTTATCACTGCTCCGACATTAGATGGTGGGAATCCCGTATCCGAGTCGCAGCCAGGAACATAGTGAAGGGTGCTATTAGCACCCCGGACAAACTAGAATAAGTGTGACAATAACATATTTCACGTGTCCGAGAAGGCGACGTACTGTACACGTTTTAGTTTCCTGGTGGCCATGGAAGGGCTTGGCATGTCTTGGTCGTGACTTTTTTTTTGTCGCGGGGTCGCGGGAGGGGGTAGATGCGGTTTTGTAGCTGCTGCTGATATAATATTTGTTCTTCAGCCCCTGGTTATTTATGATCACCTGCTCCATGGTTTCCCTGAAAAACTGTGCTAAATATATTTACGTCCCAATAAGCCACGTTCTTATCGAGATTTTGAAGTTAGCTTACAAGGACAAAGAGTGACAATGGTCCCAGATCTTTCAGAATGTGATGTGACTATTGATAATACTTATTTGACCTTCAAATAGCCGAAGGAGAACAATAGCCTATAATATTGCATAGCGTGACTGAAAAGTCTGCGATGTCATGTTGACCTCAATAATCTTGCTAACATCTTCAGAACATCTAAAATTTGGTAGGAAGAGAATGTTCAAACGAGGTTTCATCATGGTTCTTGTCACACTTCTGGTTCTGTCCGGGCACTTCCTCTTGGATGAGCGGACCGCGGGATGTTCCTTGTTGTTTACCACATCAACTCGACGCTCAGGTTCTGTTCCAAATTCATCTTGACTTGCCTTCTTCCTAAGCGCTACGATTTCTTTGTTATTTTTACATGAAAACCAGAACGTGTGTAGGGGTGTCAGTATTTGACCCGTTTTTTCAGGGTGTTTTGGACACCACATTTGGCTGCATTATTGGGAGATTGTTCAGATTGTTTCTAGTCACTTTTAGTTCTTTGGACGTGTCAATGGCACCGAATATTGTTACCTCCTTTTTTGTACAATACTCTTATGTGACTTGTTTCGTCACAATCCATTGTAATTTCCCGTCAAATTCAGTGTCGTGATGAACTGACATAATGACGTCGACTGGGGGTATTTTTCACGCTTGCTTTATTTCTGTCCGTTCCTCTGTGTTGTTTTTGTTGTTTTGAATCCAGGATCACTGTCGGTCGTACTGCACGATGTGTATTGCTGAAGGATTGTGTGCCTAGTTGAAACATATTCCTAGACCTGGAAGACGTTTTTAAATAAGTAATTACTCGTAATGTAATGAAAATATGAATAGTTTTAGTTTAGTTTATTTTCTCCTCTGGGAAAATTCCATGTGAAAATATGAATATGAAATGTGTGGGAGACAGCAGTGGTCTGGAGGATTCTGAACAGGGTGGAGAGCTCACTAATGGACAATCCCATGCGAAACCGCACCAGGGACAAACCCGGTGTTGAAGTAATTATGTGTCACGATGAACTGACATGTTACGTCGGGTGGTGGAATAATAAATTCATCTTCCTCTGTTTCTAATGCATTTTGATCCAGAAACACTGAGTCGTACTGCACTGCCACAATATGTATCGATGAAGGTTTTACGCGTGCCTAGTTGAAACATTTCCCTAGCTCTTGAAGACGTTTTTTTTTCAATAAGTAATTAGTAATGACATAAAAATTTTCATTTGTTCCAGACTTGATTGGAGGAAGTTAATTTTTTGGCCTAAGTATATGGGAACAGTGGTGATGCTATTACTGTAGTAGAACCAAATTTTTATCCGTTTCAAGGGTAAACTTGGACACAACGAATGTGCAGGTTTGCTATTTTGTCCAAGTTAACATGTGTTGATTTAACATTTTCAAATTACTCCTAATGTTGTATGGCCTAAAATGAGGCATAATCACCACTGCAGGGTTAACATGTTGATTGTTCGCTTGATTATGAAATGGGAGCTGTGTTTAGTGGTTTCTGAGTATTTAAAAGGAGTAAACCATCTTTTGTAATAAGAATATGCGTACCTTCACTTTGTTACGTCCCGACGTCGACGACGTCCCTGGACGATGATCTATAAGCGCCCCAAGCCCAGCCACTTTTCTTCGAGGACCTGTAGTAGTCGCTGGTGAAAGCCCGACCCGCTCCAGTGCCCAAGCCCATGAGGAGGACAGTGGCCTCCTGTCGGTGGACTCCTTCCACTTCGTACAGGTGCGCCTACGATGTCAACCTGAAACATTACTCCTCAGTCAGTATCACGGCGCTGTGCTGTAATTATAATGATGTCTTCCATTGATGGACTCATCTGTTCCTATTAGGAGTATGGAGCTTCAGCAGCTGCAACAACTTTATCACCAGCAAGAGGAGCAGCCTCATTGCATGTGTCACAACCGGAAAGCTGGGGAAGTTCATCACAGCCAGAGCAGCATTGCAACATGCAAACACATCTCTGCAAGTGGGTGCAGTGGATTCTAAACGGATTCTAAAGCATGTGTTCAAAGTGATGTCCATTTGCAGCACTACATTTCTCTGTGTGCTCCATCAATGATCGTTGCACAGCTGTCAAGGTATCTGGAGTGATTGCAGCACACGCGTAAGTGTCAGAATTGTGTTCCTCTACCCCGAAAACCTAGGAAATGACACTAGGACGACCACCGTAGCCCAACGAAGAAGCTTGTAATACGCAATTTTCACTTATGCACTCTGTTAAACTTTGAACGGCTGTACAAAATTAACCGGTAACTCTTGGAGGTAGCTCCAACCCTCACAATCCCCAACAAAGCACTGTGAAAGTGTTGGATTTTTTGCTACATTAAAATATCAATCTTGATCGTCAAATGTCACAGTATCCAAGGATATATATCTAAAAACTGAATAATAATAATAATAATAATAATCTACCACTACACCACTATTCGTAAAATTCTACAAGTTGTGTGAACTTGCCTTATCTGCCCCGCTCTCTGATCGGACTGAAGACTGGCTGAGGCAAGCTCCTTCTGACCATACAAAAGGGTGGGAAGGTGAAATTGAGTGTTTGGTTTGGCGTTTGAGTGGAGTGGGTTTCTTGCCCAAATTTCTGGGTTTTAATGGTCTTCCTTCTGTTTTCTTGGAGCTGAGACTCTTTCATGGACACCGTAACTTGTGTTAATTCTCTTTGGGACAATTTCTGTCACATCATTTCTTTCTTTTGGTTCCCATAGCGCTGGTCGCGGAGACATCGTGACGCAACCGGCGCCAGAGTTAAATTATTAGGCGGCGTAATGTCGGACAAGTGTGGTTATACTGAGGCCCGCCCGTCAAAATATTATAGCCTACTTTATAGGGGTGTACTTTGCTGTTGCTGCCTAGGATTTGGGTTGGGAATCCCTGTTGCAGACTCTGCTCTTTCCAAAAAGGCTGAAGCTCTCAACGACTGAGCGCATATTCATCTTATTTATATCGTTGACACTCTGCCTCAGGATGGGCCCTTGAGCCATAGGACATGACCGTATCTGGTGATAGGTTAGATTATTGTTATATTTTATTATTTTAACTTATCCACGCTGTTCGTTTGACTGTTTTATAGCTACTTAATTCGGAATAAAAGAGTGTCGAAGCCAATGTGTGGTGTTTTATGGGAGAGCAAGTGGAAACATTCCCAGTCAGTAAGAGGAAATTATCAAGTGGCGTCTGTGATGCACAAGGAGTAGCTATGTATTTTGAAGAATAATATCGGTATGTATGTGTATACAATATATTCGGACAGTGTTACTTCCCACACATTATTTCCGTCGTTCCACCCTTTAGGCTACTTGATATTGTTTCTTTCTGATTCTTCGTCCCTCGACAGCCGGGTTTTCGGATATGAGTGGTGATGAGCCACTTTTCTGTATACAATCGCTCTCACTATACCAGATTTAAAATAGTCACTGATAGGCGCAGGTAGTGCCTCGAAATATTCTCGATTTCTGATGGATTTCACTCCTGCCTCTCACTTATTGAAACCATGAATGGGCCAGCCAGACTCAGTTCATTTTCATGGCATATTTAGCAGAATGTTTTCATCCGGGTTCAAATTTTGGAACTGCAAGTCCAGTTTCGTAACAGCTGTTTGAGGGGAAGCTAATCAACAGGGTTTGATATTATAACGTCATGACAGCTGTGTCTATCAGTTTGAATATGAGCCAGGGTGGTACCAGATATGCAGCATAAGGTCGTGTACTGCAACCATACATTGCGTGCAAACTATATGTTTCCCAGGTGAAGAACATCACATAGACGAAGGTAGCAGACTCTTGCTGATGTTGGTGACCGCGATCCACTTTTTCGCAGTCTGTCGCGGTTTCTGATAATTTCAGTCGTCGATGTGGAACTGGAGCATGGACCGTACATCTGGCTATCAGTAGTAACACCGCCTCAGATATCGGTCGCTATTCGTACAACGTACCTGTTCGTATTAGACTTTTTTTTTCCAAGTCACCATAAAGTGCTGCTACTTTTTCTGTGTAGCGGTATTTTAAAAATGAAATATCGTTTGATTTTAGTCAGAGGTTTCCTGGGTGTTGGAGAGTACACCTTATCACTTTTCAAATTCAGGAGAATCAGTTTTCGACCTGGGCTGTCAATGTTGTCACTTGTAACCTCCAGTGGCTATATTTGCTCAAGAAAAGTACATGAACTGTAATATACATATAGAGTTCACATCTATCCTGTCTCTTCAACCTGAATATGTCCACCTGCGCCTTTGCATCACCCAGGATGTGAGGGATTAACTGTATGCTTCACAGTATATGGAAATGATGATACAAGCGTGACGTCAGAATCTTGATTGATTTTGTCTCCCAGAAGTCTTTTGCTCCTCCCATAGCAGCCTGATGGAACCTAAGAGAACTTACTACGCCACAGTTGTCCAGGTTCAAGTGCAAATGCGGGAGTAGAAAATGAGTCTACATTGATGTTATTTTTGCAGCTTAACCATTACAATTCCTTTCTAGTAGTTCTTCCATTTCTTGATATGAAGGCATGTCCCTTCCTTTATCACATGCACGTGTCATCTTTACAGATCTGTTGTTTCCTAAAAGGTTAGCAGTTACAACTTTGAGTGCATCCATGGGCCTTTGGGTCACCTCTGATGGAAATCCGGTAACATTGGTGACGTATTGCATTGCCACCATCTTTGGGATGCATTCAGACTGGTACCTCACTGTCCACATATTGGTGTAAATTAAGTAATGCAATTTATGACCTCGACAATATTTAGTATTATGAAAATTACTCCCACATTCAGTCGCTAAAGTACTGTACCATTCTTGCCAAGTCCATTCATGATTGGACATGTTCAGGTGACTGACGTTTTTGAGTCGCAAAATATTGTGCATTTCTTGTGTCCCAAATCTTGATCCCTACCACTCGGGGAGGACGTGTTACGATTGTTTCCTAGGTCCAATTACTCTTTAGGCAGGGTGTTGCCTAATGGTGTCTCACGCTTTGAGCCCATTGTCACCCATTTCAATCAATCCATATGATTTGGGTAGGTTGTCCTGAGAGAGTCACTTACAGTTCGTACTTTTAATCCAAACGGTACATAAAACCTCTAATTATTGTGATTATGACAATTAATTATACACGACTAAACTTGTTTAACTTTTTATTCTGACACAGTGGAATAGAAATGTCAGTCCTTATGTGCCTTCTGCCACGTTGGCCAATGTAGTCCCAATTATTAATATCCTTTGTTAATGTATTTCCCAGGTTGGCATGTTGATTACACTGTTTACTTTTTGGTGACCCATGTTGTGGTGCATGTTAAAGTCGGATAACAGGTTCAGATGGATTTCTAGGATTATGAGATGACGCTTCCGTCAGACACTGATGTTATTACACACTTTACACACATTAATTATCCATTGCATGGACAATATTCGGCCAGTTTTTGCGTTGTCTTCACGAGATGCTGGGATTTTTACACTCTAGAAGTGATGGTTGGGTTTGTCAGATTACCTCTGTCTTGGTAATATTTACTTTGATCTGATCGAATAATGCGTCATTCGTAACTAGAAGCCGTTCTGCTGCTGTGATGTTGTCCTTGAAATATTAACCCTTAACTACGTAGGTGGGCGAAACACCTTTAACTACGTAGGTGGAGCCTGAGAGGCTCCAACGGTATATTTAAATTTCTGCTTATCAACTAAATTGTTATATTGGACTTTTCACATGCAGAAAGTGCAGTTCAGATCATTAGGCTTCCGAAAACGTAAAAATCACACGCTGAGTCTGCATATTCCGACAGGGAAAAATTCTTAATTAAAAGGTTACATCATGCTTGAGCCGCTCAGGCTTCACCTACGAGATATGAGCCTGAGCAGTTCCAGGAGGGACCTGTTCCTCGTTACGAATTTTTTTAAACCAAACAATAGGGACTAAAAAAAATTTTCTTTCCTTTTCATGCTTAGGAAGATTTTCCTGACAAAGTCACGAAAGGACAGGGGAAAATAAAATTCAATGAAAAAGTTACATGCGTTTAAATAGTGCTTGGAGCCTCTCAGGCTCCACCTACGTAGTTAAGGGTTAATGTTGGAACATATCAATGGGTTTATTTATATGCTTTTGAAATCATATCCTCTTTATTTGACTTCAGAAGTGTATGTTTCCATTATCAATCCGGGAAAATAGTTAACTAGTGTCTTCCTCTCTGGTGATGATGGACCCTTCGTGGAGTAAAATCTAACGTGTCGAACACTAGAACACTCTAGAAGTGATGGTTGGGTTTGTCAGATTACCTCTGTCTTGGTAATATTTACTTTGATCTGATCGAATAATGCGTCATTCGTAACTAGAAGCCGTTCTGCTGCTGTGATGTTGTCCTTGAAATATTAATGTTGGAACATATCAATGGGTTTATTTATATGCTTTTGAAATCATATCCTCTTTATTTGACTTCAGAAGTGTATGTTTCCATTATCAATCCGGGAAAATAGCTAACTAGTGTCTTCCTCTCTGGTGATGATGGACCCTTCGTGGAGTAAAATCTAACGTGTCGAAGATATTAAATTGCATTCGTAATTGTGGCCGGTATTCTCTATTACTTATGTGAGAGGTCCCTTTCTGCTATGTCATGCTCTTGCGTGTACAGTCTTGAGCTTCTTTGAAAGGAGTTCTTCCCATACTGGACACGGGAAGGATTATGTTGTTCACTGAAATGTCCAATTACCACCATTATCCCCTTGCAGGACATGTCGTAGGGCGTGTCAGAGAACGCAGCTCCGACCTGATATCTATCAGGAGGTGCATAGAGGCGGAGTACAGTTCCCAGGCAATGTCCACTCGCTTGATCCCAAGATAGAGTGAGCATCAGCTGTGTTACGTCGGTCTATGCTCTAGGTAGGTCTGTTTTCCTCGCATCTTCACGTTTTGTGCCAGCACTACACGGTCAACAACCACTCCATCACAAGCCTCTGGTGCACCAATTTAAGGGAAGAGCTTTTCTAGGACGCCCACAAGGTGTGTCTTGGCTCTATGTCGCAACATGTCGCTGAAGACTGGATGAAAACTGGATTTGGTTTTCGACTTTTCGTGCTCGAAAAATTTATCTATGTTCAAGTCCTTATACGATGAAAAATCTTAACAAAAGCTGCACGTCAGATTTACCGAGAAATTACGTCGCGTCGGCTTCTTCATTGCTCTTCAGTTCCTGTGTAAGATACCCATTTGGCAGGTGAAGTGGGGAGTTCGAGTAACTCAAAGTTCACTGTTAATCACAATAATTGTATATTTTCCCAAAAAAATACAGAAATAACCCCAATAATGTTCCACACTGAAAGTCCGTGGAGTAGAATGGGCAGCGTCAAACGGAATCTGAATTCGGCTACCTGCGAGGCTATAGAGGTTGATGGAACCAGGGCACACGTCGTCAACACCACTTCATGGTACCTGGGAGTCTTGCCTGTCGAGGAGAGTAGCGTCAGCGTCGTCAAAGTCGTCGACTTGCGCCCTTATTTGTTAGGATAAAAAAGGCGCCAATGACTTTTAACTTGCTCTTGCCATGCCGTCTCGTGCTTGGTAGTTCAGCTATCACCACAAACCCCTTCCTTCGTCACTCGTTTCAAGTAAATCCATATGATTTGGGTAGGTTATCCTAAGAGAGTCACTTACAGTTAGTACTTTTAATCCAAACAGTGCATAAAACCTCTCGTTATTGCGACTATTGTTATTAATCACACACGGCAAAGTCGCTAGGCACAAACGGTTTTGTCTACAGGTTTATGCGCCTCTATTATTAACAAGTGCTCCTACCCCGCAAGGTAGATGTTCATAAGAATTGCTTTGCAATAATATTATATTGCAAAGGTTACATTCCTCACTCTTGCTCCTTCTTTTTCTTCTCGAAACGGGCAAGAAACGAGTTATGCTACTTTTAAAAATAGCATTCTCTCAGTTGACCTAGAGTTAGTGAATATTCAAATTGTCTCTTTTTCGACCTAATTGACAATTACAACTCAACACATACCTGATGAAACTGTTGCCTATGTCTCCACGCTGATCAATGTTTCTCACCGTTACGGTTTTTGTATTGCTTTTAAAAAGCCATTTGTTACACGTCACTCTGTGGATGATTGAATGTTTTGCATTTGTAAGGAACAGTTCGTGTATTATACACTCATTTTGGGTAGGTGGTAATACAGGCTGATATTTTGACTCAGAACGCCCTCTGCATTTTCAATAATGGGACTTGTGAAATCGCCATCAATGCACTTCACGTGACAGATGCTCTTGGCTGCACAGTCTTGAGCTGCTTTTAGAGCACTTCTTCTCATACTGGACACAGGTCTGCCCCGAGGTCTGGTACATCTCTCATTTTGTCTAGTCGAATGGCCTCATCGTCGTCCTTCGCCCGCCCTCCGGAAGTGCTATGTTATTTCCATTATCGATCCAGGAAAATAGCTTGTCTTCCTCGGTGATGATGGACCCCTCGTGGAGTGAAATATAGTGTGTCCGAGATATGAAATTGCATTCTTCATTGTGTCGTATTATGTCTTATTTGTCCATCAGATGCGTTTTGTGGGCATTGTTGTCGCACTCTCTGTTGTCCATAAGCGACAAGTTTATTTACTTTAGCAAGTCAAAGGCACGATTGACAACATTTTCATTTCAACAACCATCGTGCAGCAGTGTAGAAGAGATGATTTCGTGATCAGAAATCATGTTGTGATAAGAGTTCTTCGAACAGACGGGTGTTGAGCGCTTCACATTTAATGTAAATCATAATTTTAAGAGATAATTAAGTACCTCTGGCTAGAGTAGCTGGTGCTCCAAGGCCAAGTGTGAGCAACATAATAGTCTTCACTCAGTCCCTGTGTTTTGCACTGGCTGTCTGCTGCTTAATTTTGTCCTATCCGGCACAATAGTGCTTATACATAGGTGATTGTATCAAGATGTAGACAAAATAGTTTCCAGGCCCTATTATATTGATTTAATCACATTTCAATATGCCTCAGATGTCGACAGGATTACGCAAAGTTATAAAGTTATATTGTGGTTTTCGAGTCACACTTTTCAACAAATCATGCCATGTTGATTGCGTACGGTCCGGCATGCGTAAGTTTGTCCATTGTCATACTTGAAAGGAACTGTGTCGACCTCATTCAGGGGTACTGGTATAATTATACTGCATTTATTGTTCATATCATAAGAAGCATTGTCGTATGGCTGTCTCAGACTGTCTTTTTTTCGGGTCGTCTCCTCCTCTTATGGCAGCCTGATGGAACCTATCAGTGCATCACAGTTGTCCAGGGAAAAGTACTAATGCGGTAGTAGAAAATGACAGTGACATTTTGCAGTTTAGCATTTGGTAGGCTAAGAGGACATTATTACTCTCACATTAATTCATTTGTAGTTCTTCCACTCCTTGACCTCAACGTCTCTCTCTTCCTTCATAAACAGGTCAATCACGTTGAGATGTCCCATTTCCAGTTCTGCAAATATGTATTAGATAATTGCCAAAGCAATGCAGTTGATGAACTCGATAATATTTAGTATTATGAAAATGTAAGAAATCAGTCGTATAAACTCCATAATGGAATAAAGACGTTTTTAATATGTTAGCACTTTCTTGAGCGGGATGACTGAACGCAACCATGACGTAGCTAACAGCAATTAAAATTAGTTGCTGACATAAGCATACTACGAGTTATTGAGCAGGTATTGGATGAATAAAATTAGGTGGTGGTGTAATCTGAAGTCGAGAATTACACTAATGGCAAATATTTTCGAACTTGCCAATTATTTAGCATCAGTTTGGTGCCTCGTTGACCATCACATTGCAGTCAGTAAGTTATATTAGCTCAACTGATAAATTGGTTCTTGGTTGGAGGCCTACTCAGGAGGAACCACTACGCCCCGTGTCCGACTCAGGGCCCGCCCCAGTGCCTGCCCCTGGTGGGAAGGTCTCTGAGTGGTCAGGTAAGATTCAGAGGCATGATTATGTAACTCACAATGGCACGCACTAATTAACCTCATATCAGTATGGTAAAGAAAGTAGCAACTCGTGTTCATCTACCGTCTACTTGGTTTCCTTCCCCAAGTCTTGTTCTGCTTTATTCCACTCGTATTACTAGAATTTACTTTCTTTTCTCTCCTTATGAAGGCGAATGTTCATATTTTGGATACCTTTGTCATAATTATCTGACAGGGAAGGCGGAGTCTGGCATGGTAGAGGCGTTCCCCTGTGAGGTCATTTTGTATTGTTTCTCAAGTACGCAGCTGTTTCCAATGCAACACCTCAGCACAAATGTGTTGTTTACACTCAACCTATTCTGCCCACTAAAATGAGTCAGGGTTGATCATTTGGTTAAGGGTCACCAATTTCCCTGTGCTAGTTCACTCATGCGTGTTATGGTTTTAAACCGTGGGTACACAATTTGCCAGCAAAGAGCATCAAAGTTGCATTACCCAAGAACTGCACAACAACCAGAAGTCGTTCCAGTAGAAGCAGCGTCTAATACTGATATCAACATCCTTGTTGTTTCATGATCAGCTGCTCTCAAAATCAACGTTAGTCATATCATGTGAGTGTTATCTTTTTTGAGGTGCTATACCTGGTACTTAAAGGCACCAAAGCTTATTAGTTGTATTATCTATTATGATTGGTTTTCTCTTAAAATTGGACCCATTGCAACTCCTCTTTACAGTCCTACGGAAAGCCACATGTACTATCGGTCATAAAAAGTTGCGGCCACACATTACATGCCCCAGAATATTCCTGTTTAATGCGGGACACATGGCGGATTGATGTTCACAGACCGTCCCATAAGGAAGAGGTGTCTGATTACAGGAGTCATTATGCACACGTTCTGATGAACCTGAGTAATAATCGAAAACCTTATTTTCTAAAGCAGTGTTGACAGAGTACTGTTATTGCTAGATCCGAACTCAAAAATAAAGCAGGTCCACAAGTGTGGAAATATCATTCCTTGTCCCTCATAGTTAATATCATTCTTTGTTATCCCCACATGTTACGGTCGGGCTTCTGTATTCTATTTCATTGTCAGAGCTGTCTCGGCGGTAGCTTTGTCATAAAGACAACCAGTAAGGACATTAAAGAATGCAGATAGGAGCCAAAGTTTTAAAACGGAAACCAGTTGATTTAGTTCCACTTCTGCTATTCACTTGGGGATAAAATATGATCCAAGTTTCATCCTTTGAAGTAATCTCTATAACAAGTCGTATAGTGTCGTCGTCACTGTTTCGTCTTCACATGCCTCCTAGTGAGAATGAGACACTGGAATGACTGAAAATCTAGCACATACCACTACCACTAGCCCGTCTTCCGGTTGATCACAGGTAGCTTGGTGTGTGAGGTAACATACTGAAATAATCGTTGCATTGTAACGTCTGTGTCGTCAAATATATTAGGTACCTGTATTTGACAACTACTACTATTCATTGATGAAGATTGTTACAATAATTGCTTGGTAATTCAAAATTGAAGAGTGTCAATTATCCCACTCTTGCTCTATATTGAAATGTTTCCTCTCGAAATGGGAAGCCAACATACACACAAGGAATATTCCATTATTGTGAATTACAACTCAAGAATATTGATAAAACATTTTCGTGTTATAGTCTAATACACATCCTGGCTTGTTTTTTATGGTGATCAGTCTGATTACACACTGGATACCTGTGCTTTACATCAACGGCCACTTCACGTCGCGTCGTGTAGTACATCAGCAATGGATGCGTGGGTATAGAGTAGGCCTAATGCTATAAAAGTAGAGCCAACTTCTATCCGTCTATCAAGGGCATGCCCACAATGAATGTGCAGGTCTTTTATTTTCGTCCAAGTTGATAAATATAACTCAACAGGTCTTCATAAAACATTTTTGAATTAGTCCTTGCACTGTATGGGGCATAATATGAGGCATCATCAGCACAGCACTGCTACCTTGACATGAAAATGTGGGCTTTTCGCTAGGTTATGATATTTGGAGCTGTAATTAGTGGTCGTTGAGCATTCAAAGGAAATCCATCTTTTGAAATCAGAAGAGATATACTCTCACTTAGGAGTTCTTCTTCAGACCTGTCATTCACCCTGCCTGCAGTTGTCATGAATATATTCTATGGTTAGAATTCATACGTCAACATTTTCTTAAAAGAATTGGCTCTTGCTCAAGTTCTAAAATGTTTTTTCCTTACCATTACAGGGCCAAATCTTCAGTTATAGATTTAGTATAACCATTCATATATCAATGCCACTCTTGCTGTGAAGAAAGCTCGTCCAAAGCCGACAATATGATATGAGTTCCAACGTGTTCTCCAGTGATGCCGTCGCCTGGCATTTGCATTCAGCAGTTGGGCCACTTGCTGAGTGCATACCAGGGTTCAGGCGGGGTCAGAGGCATTTTCAGTTCGCACAGAACGCACATCAGAGGGCTTGACTGCTCGATCCAGTAAGAATAGGACAAGCTGGAACTTCTCTTTTTCCAAACCTGTCATTAAACCCACATTATCATCAGTCAAGGAATCATCGTCAAAGTGGATACGGGAAGATGTTGAGGTGACAGTCTTGGTGTATCCAAGGAGTGCAGCGAAGAGACGAGAAGCTTCATCCACTCCGGTCTGACATGCGAGGCGCAGAGGTGATTGTCCTGCAGCATTAACAACACCATCTTCTATCAGTTTACAAGGGTGAACACGCCCACAAATGGGCAGGTCTTCTATTTCGACCAAGTTGAGAATCATCATAACTGAACAGAGCTTGATTAAATATTTTGGAGTTACTGTACACCTTATGTTTTGGGATAAGGCATCATCACCACGGCACTGCTGAGTTAACATGTGGATTGTTCTTTTGGTTATGAAATTTGGAGCTATTTTTAAATGAGAAAGCGACCTTTTGGAATAATATTAAGGAGTTCTCTTTCAGACTCGTCATTTTCATACCTGTAGTTGTTATCAATACTGTATTCTATCACTTTTTTGGCAGAGTTCTTCCATCAACATATTATTTTGTCATCTCTTTTTCTGAGCCTTTTCTTTCTCGATTGCGTGCTCTTTCATAGACTTCAGGGTTGCCTCTGGTGTCCAGTCATCCTCGGAGGAGGAGGAGGAGAGGCCCTGTATGTAGCCTAATTATTGTGTCATTACACATGAATACCGGCGCAATTATAGGCATACCAGAACTGCACACCTCGCAATCGCTCGACTCACAGACCACACCGTAACGGACACAATCTGAAAGAGAGAAGCGTCCTATGAGTCATCCCTGTGTGATAGGCACGTAATATACTGTATACGCCGTGTTTTTATCTTACTCGGTTCGAGAAAGAGGTCGGCCATGACTGCTACAAAAGGAACCTAATGTGGAGATTTTTTATTTTTGATTCTTGAATGCGGCATGTCACAGTGTGTAATAACTTGCGGGTTGTAGTACAGTACTTCTTTGTCCGTACACATCATTCCCGTCCTTGCATTGTATTCGTATCCCTTGCGTCAATTTTCGTCGGAAGTCATTGTCATTATGCCTGGATAGTCTCCGTCTCAAAGGACACTATCCAAGTGTCACTCGCCGACTCTCTTGAAATTCGGTGCATCGATAGCCCACCCAAAGGGATGAAAAACGCAACTAAAGTTACCTGCTCAAAATGATCGTGACTCATTTTTGAGGGGAGCAGAGGTGAACTCGTAAAATTCCGACATCACCGATTTTCTTTAAATTCGGTGCATTGGTCGGATTTATAAAGAATGACATTTTCTCAGTACATATTCATGTCAATAAAGCAGTGTTTGACACAAACAAAATTACGTCAAATACTGGACGAAACGTACTTGTGAAACAGAAAAACAAGGATATTTTGAAGACAAAATCTAACACAATTAAATAAAACATTACAGATCCTGCAGTCACAGTAACACAAAATGAAAACAAATCACAAACTAAAAGGCAGCAACAATAATGTAAGGTAAATTAAAGAAATTGACAAATGTCATTTATGCAGAGGTCATGCCTTTAAATCAATAATATGGAAGAACATGGAACGGTTTGCCTGAACTCTTAAAAAATGAGGTTACTCAACAAACTTGTTGCAGAGGTGATATTCATTGAAAAAGTGGGTGAAGCACAGATGATCTTTGCACCAACTACATTTCAGGAATGCTAGTGCATGACAGAATGCACACCAGTCGTTGCGTTGTATTCTAATTGGAAGCAAAACTGAACAGGCGTTTGAAGTGCTGCAGGCCTGTCCTCAACGTACCCACTTTTTAACCAAGCGTACTGTATCATGGGCCTGAATCGAGGGGATGCAAGCTGATTCAAGGTCAGCGACATTTACAGTAGTTTAATTTGCATTTTATCTCGGCTGACTGTTGATTACATCATACTGTTCATTTGTCTTATTTTATAGAGCCCACTAGTTGCATGTCACTGTATGGACTATTGATTCTTCTGGATTTGTCATCCTCCTGAGACCCAAGAAAAACTGGGTGACAAAATGTCAGTTCTCGTTGCATTTGGCGAACATTTTGCCAATAAGAACCGAGAAAAAAATATAGTTCTAAAATATAGGCCAAAAAACCCCTAAAAACACAATGTCCTCCTATGAGGACATTAGGACAGAATTTCTGCCACAAAAGCAGAACGGATAAATGCTGAAAAGTTAAATGCCACGTAATGGATCACTCACATAGTGCTCTAACCTACAAACAATGTTTTTTTTTACATTCATTTGTGGAATTCATTGTAGCAATTCCTCTTAGAAGACAATTAAAGATAAATATGAAATTAACTTGAAGGACCAAAACTTCAGGCATGGGGCTTGCTCCTTCCCTTCTCACCTCCTAACATGTTACCTCACTATTCTAGATTTGAAAACTGAACTGCAATGGAAAGCACACTTCCTTGTGGATGTATAGATACAGGCAGGTACAGAAAAGTTACACTCCATTCAGCGAAAAATATATTTTTTCAAATGTCCATTTACATCCATGGACATTAATTGGTCTCAGGATGATATAAATGCGGAGCATTTCATGTGTACAGAACAGTGGGTGTATGATGCACTATTTACTTGTATGCATTGATGTTGGCTCATATTTTGACTCAATATGACGTCGAGTTTTGCAGTATCTTCCTGGAGTCAATGTTTCTGTTCCTATCTGTATTACTAATATATGCACAGCATCGCATAGTTTCACCTTCTGAAAATTTATTTCAGAGGCATTCATTTCTTACGTAGTTTCTTAATAATGTTTTTCAAATGCTGTGGTGACAACGATTTTCTCTTTGCTCGTGCTTTGTGACAAGTCTCTTCACTCGTTGTCTTGACAGTGTGATTCTTGTTGCTCCATTACTCTTCTGGAGAGAGAGAGAGAGAGGAGTCAGATATTGCCGTTCTGTATTGCTTACCTCTATGCGACAACTATAGAAGCCCAAATTCTGTTCTACATTCAACCTGAATTTGCCTTCTTCGTATGAGCTATGAATGCAGTGTTATTTTGACATGAAAGCCAGAAGATGGGTAGGGTGTCAGTATTTATCCCGTATCTCGGGGTGTTTTGGACACCACATTTGGCTGCATTATTGAGACATTCTTCAAATTGTTTCGAGTCACTTTGAGGAGAGTTAGTTCTTTGGACGTGCGAATGGCACCGAATATTGTTACCTCTTTTTTGTACAATACTATAGATGACTCTTGTTTCGTCACAATCCGTTCTAGTTATTGTATGTCACCTTCAGTGTCGTGAAGAACCGACAAATTGCGTCGGCTGGTGGGATTCGTGTCGTGGACATAGCTTACTGCCTGGATTGCCTGCTGTATGTGATCAAGTGGGGACACCAAAAGACTCAGCTTAAAAACTCAGAATTGTTTATTCCTGAGGAATATATGACAATACATGATACATAATGGTAAATGATTTGAGGGTGACACAAGTCGCACCCCGGCAATAATAGGGGCACAAGTCCAAAAAGTCAATTTCACAGGAGAGCACTTTGAAAGTTGTATTGTGTTATCATAAATCAGGTATTGATGCAGCATTCGAATAACCTTCGGCACTGGGGACGCCTGTCATTGTTATTCATATTCATTTAGACTCTATTGTGTAACTTGATTGTTTGGAGGATTTATTGGCATTGTTGTGTAACCATTTTGGAATGTGCCCCTTTTGCTGCTGATAACCTGTGAGGAAATGACA
>JYFJ02001993.1:0-64861 GCA_000934665.2 Catajapyx aquilonaris | reverse complement strand
CCTTCGTACCTGTAAAGTTCAGCCTTAGTCCGGTAGGGTCGCCACATAAATGCTCTGGAAAATGTCTCGTGGCGCTCTCAAGTGAGCACCCGGTGCGTAATCCTTCGGCAGGGGGTGGGTGGGGAGTGACCTAACCTGAGTCTTCTACAGCCGTGGCAGTGACATCACACATAAATGAATACATGTGATTTGCCAAATGTAGTCATGCATGAAATATTCCATCACATGTGAATAACAAGATGCCAGTGTATGCTTTTTGCAGAACCTTCCCGTTTCAAATGATAAATTAGCCGAAGGAGCCCATCGAATTTGTTACATTTGTACACTTATGAATAACCAGTGTTTTTTTTTTCACCTGTCACAAATATTTGTAGTGTTTTGTGTCTTGCAACCTAATGGCAATCTATAATATTAAAATACTTCGGAATATGACAGAACAAGGGTTTTCCTAGTGTCATGCATTAATTTGTTTGTGATGCCACTACAATTCTCACCCTACCGAGACAATATAGTAACAAGGAGAATGTAGAGGGGTTACTCGTAACATTCCTTAGCCAATAATATGTTCCATCACAGCTTGTGTCTGAATAATGTGGAATTTAAATGTTAACCAGTATGTTTGTGGTTGGGAGGTCATTGAAATCTTGGGTTTTCACCAGATATCTGACTACAACATGATCCCAGACACAGCAAGCCTCGCAGAGAATCTCAGAGTGTGCTTGCAAGAGTCAGAGGAGGTCCCCGTGGACTACACCCAGCTATTTAACACCCGCCTCTTCTCGATCAACACAGACATGGTCCCAAAGGCAATCAAAGCTTTCGAGGAGCTTCACGTGAAGCACGAGCCCCTAAAGCTCATCACCCCTAACTTTGAGAGCCCTCTACCACCCCTGCAGATTGCTGTGAGCTTTGCCTATTCCATATCATGTATTCAGCCTTACAATAGTACTGATCTCACTTGCCTTTAATTGTTAGTAACATTGTTGATATTGTTGTCAATAATAATTGTTGGCTGTTGTGACGTCAGTAGCCTACTAATTGAAGGCTGAATTCTAAAACATACATCATGCTTGTCCTTTTTGATACGAGGTATTATTTCAATATGCAGGTATTCCCACCACAATTTCGTGACCTGCCAAATCCAGCTCTGGAGCTGTATGACCTGGATGAGGCTTTCAGCTCAGAGAAGGCCCAGCTTGCCCAGCTGACCAACAAGTGTGTGGAGGATGAGGACCTGGAGTACTACGTTCGTGAGTGTGGAGATGTTCTTGGGATCACACAGAAGTTGCCTGCACATCTGCAGGATGCAAAGCATGTGCTTGAGTATGTGGCTGCACACATTGTGCAGTTCAAGAAACTCAATCAGGTAAAGGTTTTTCCTGGCATGTGGCATCTCTTGTTGAGTCACATATTTGAGTTGAGTAACACAAAACTGAGTTTGTACTTTTGATATGAAGAAAGTTTCAGTCTTTTGGATTCAATTACCAGCTGCCCAAGTCAGGTTGACTTAACATGCAGTATTTTCGTGGCAGCAATGACATCCAACAGTTCATTGGCTGAGAATTTATTTTGTCACTGCCATTTATCATAACCGTTTGATGGGTTTTCTCATATAGGAATATTCCCTGTCAGGTGCATGGCATTTGGCTCAGCATCAGAAGATAATTGTGTCTGCTACCACTAGAATTATCTTTCTCAGTCATTGAGTTGCATATTCAGTGTGTTCTTTGTGTTCTTTAGTAACGAAACAGTATTGATGATTACAAAAAAATATTTTGTTTCAGGACAATGAAGTAGATGGAATTGATTATGAAGATGAGGATGTTGATGTGGAAGTACCTGAGGGAAGAGACACCTGAGATAACCTGCAGATAACTTACACACATAAACATTCCTGAGTGCATGTTGAGTATAATTCCACTTCTAAATTGTATGCAAGTTCAAGTGCATGTGAGAAACAGTTGCTCTTTTTCACATGCACTTGGTTATAGTAATGTTATTTAAGGCAATCTGTTCCTCACAGAGGGGGAAACTTCACCAGGAAAATACTTTGCAGTTATTAATGCACTCTGGTATGGAGGCCTCTTCAACAATCTAGCCTGAAATAAAAAACATGAACGTATTTGCACTTTTTGACAAAACGTTCAATACGCGACGTACAAAATGCACTCTAGTCAGCACAATATTTTTTCATTGTGTTTTAATGTGGTTCTGAAAAAATGTTAATAAATATGTTGAAGATTCCAATAGTGTACTCTGTTGATCATATGCATCGCCATCATCTGTTTTATATGGTGGCCAGTGTCACTGAAACCAATAATAATTATAACAACTCGAGCCAGTTCAAAAATGTAATCACTTCAACTGGCACTAGAATTGCATGAATACTGGTGCAAGATATCATTACAGCATAATTCAAGCACTCTTACGGGCTATAAATACATCTCGATCTCAATGAGCATGTCAGAAGATATGACCCCCCATATCTTCTGACATAAGCCTAACATACCTAGAAAGATTTTTTCTCTCTCGATAAGTCAGCATTATTTTTCCACTTGACTTGGATACACTTGTTGTCCCAGTATTGGGGCTGCCAAATCATCCTGAAATGCATACCCTGCAGATCTTTCTTCATATTTTTGAAGAGGAAGAAGTCACTAGGCCAGGTGAGTACATTGAGTCGGGAAGCAGTTTGAAGCCACATTCTGTCAGTTTGTTTGGAAACACCTGACTATAGACTGGAGCATTGTCTTCTAGCATGGTCATCTTTTAGACTTCAATTCTCTGTGGCATGGTGTAAAATGCTGATACAGCAACATGATGTGGCTGTTGCATAATTGAAGGATGATGCTGTATGTTGTAATACTCAAATCAGCATTAACCACTAGTTTCAACACAGGCTTATAATTTATTGACTGCCCCATGTAGACTGTCACGTTTATAAAGGCCTAATCATACACAATCAGGTGGAGAGAGCACAAACAAATTGTGCTGACGTCCAGTTATTATTATTTGTTGTGCAGAAGCAATGTTAAAATTATCACAACATTGGCTTAATTGCTATTAAACAAGAGATCTCATCTATCTTCAAAACTGCTTGGTGTAGGAACTTGGCATTTAACTTGTTACTGGCCCAAGAACAGATTCAACAATGATAATAATTTGACAGGAGACGTGTGGTCAGTGCAAAGGAAAATATGTTCTCTCTTCCAACCAGGATAGCTGACGAAATCCTGAAACAAATGCGTTTTTTTTTTGTGATGTATTTGACATGTTGAATGTGTGCATGAAATTGTAATGTTGAACTTAATACCAAGTTTCTCTCCCCATTAATGACAATTAAGTTATTGTTGTAATTGAAGTTTTAATAATATTTAAGGATATATATAAATATCCAGTTCACAGTTAAACCAGATGACAATTTTTTTTGTCCATTCAATGTGATAAGAAAAAATTGCAAACTTGCTCTCTGTTAATCATGTAAACATTTGGGTCTTTTTACTCATTGAATTCTGGTGTAGATGTAGTGAGAGCCCATATAAGAGATCTTGAATCATGCTTCATGATAATTATACAGGGTGGTTGGTAAATGGCGCACAATCTTCAGGTAGCGAGATTCCTTGTGAAAAACCAGTATAAGGAAGTGAAGGTCCTATTGCTCTCCGATGCCTAGTTAGGGCTCACGAGGTCTCCAAAGTTTGGGCCAAATCATAACGTCACATCCACCTGCGAAATTCAAACATTACCGTATCGCTACTGTACGCGGTTTGTTGCCATGTTGACACCCCCCACATTTTCACCAAACAATGGAACCCGTATAAACTCGCAGGGACGTTGCCAGGTGTTGCCATACCGTCGTCGCCGCGTACCTGGCAACGTCCCCGCGAGTTTATGAGGTTCCATTGTTTGGTGAAAATGTAGGGATGTCAACATGGCAACAAACAGCGTCCTGTAGCAATACGGTAATGTTTTAATTTCACGGGCGGATGTGACTTCATGATTTGGCCCAAACTTTGGAGACCTCGTGAGCCATAACCAGGCCTCGTACAGCAATAGGACCTTCACTTCCATATACTGGTTTTTCACTAGGAATCTTGCTACCTGAAGCTTGTGCGCCATTTACCGACCACCCTGTATAGTATGATTTATATTACATAACAATAATATTGTCTATTCTAGTCTCACTTGAGGTATTTTATTTTTTTAAATGGATAGTAGGCCTAGTTATTGAAATACAAGCCACCATATTCCATTCCATTTCATGAAAGCATACCATAGTTAAGACAGTAAGTGTCTGTGGCTATTCTGGAAAGGAAATCGTCCCGAAATTGTGTGAGGGAAACCCATGAGGGAAAGCCCCAAGCCTTGATAGTAGGCACCACTAGACTAGACCACCTTGGGGGAGGACTGGTATCCATCAGTCAAGGCATAAACAAAGAGTAATTTTGTATCCTCACAAAATACTTACATATCTGCTGTAACAAAAAAAGCATGTATATTTTTTTCTTTGTTTAGAAAGGATATTTCTAGGTTTGATTTCCCCAAGGTGTTAGCAACTTCCACTGATGGTGTACACTGGTTGCTGGTTACTACCAAAAAAAAACAAAACAAAAAAAAAAGTTTCAGGTGGTTGCCACTATGGTTGCTTGGCTGGTTGCTCAGCAGCAGTGTACACCAAGTGCTGGAAGGTGGTAGACCCTTGGATTTTTCGTTATACTGGATACTCTTCATTGAAAGTTGTTCCTAGTAATATTATACAAAGTTGGTGGACAGGGGGTGCTAAGAACCTGTCATAAATTTAACTTCAATTTTTATGACAATTTCAAATGATGTCAATTTCATTGGGTCTTATTCACAAGCAATAAATTCAATAAAATTTAAAATGCACATAATTCTGCATTATTTCCCATTGTAATACCTTGTTTCAGGTGCTTTTATTAATATAGGTTTAAGTAACTCAAAAATTGGCAATTGACTATCATTGTCATTAAAATTAATATTAAAATTCTAGTATGTTTCAGTGTCTTTGGTGATCATTTTAAATGCAAAAAATTCAAAATTCTCAACATACAAGCCCAGAAATTCACTACTCATAGAACATAATTATTTAAAAACTGAGTAACTTTTTCATCTAAGTTAATATTATTAGGAACAATTTCTAGTAAAAATTATCATTGGGCAATTCAAAATCAATCGTGAAAGGTATCCATGTTTGATTTCCATATTGTTACAAATGGATATGTCCTGTATTGAGACTTTTTATTTTCAAACGACTGTCTGGTTGAGAATACGCTTACAACAGGGAGAACAGAAAATTGGGCAAAGGTGTGTACACAGCACACATTCCACTAAATTACAGTAATTGGGCAATGTTATGGGCATAGGGGGGAGGGAGTTTAAATTGGGGAGGCAGGGATGGTAACTTTTTAAATGACGTATGACTGATTACTCCCTTCTAAATCTGCACTTTCATTAAGTCACGTCCGGTTGGTAACAATATTTTCGTTGTGAAACTTAACTAATAGCCAGAAAATATTATGTTCTGGCATGTTCCCACATGTTGAATCTACTTTACTTTAGAGTGGTGTAGAAAAGGCTCATCAAAAAACTGCAAATGCATCTAGATGTTCCTTCAGGAGTTGAGGTTTGGAAAGATTAAAGGAGGAATCCTTTTATGAATTTTAGCCAATCTACATTGTTTATATTTTGTATAAAAAAAGTTAGATGAGGGTAGGAGGGGAAAGGAGGTAAAAGCTGTGTAATGAGGGTAGGTATACTAACTACACGTCGATTCTCCTCTATCACACATTTTGTGAAATTAAATCCGGAAAAATGTAGGTACTGTGTTGGACTATTAGTAACACTGAGGCTTGCTTTTTTTTTGTTCAAATAAAATGACTCACCTTTACATTTGGCTGGGCTATAAATTCTAAAATAAAATAATGAAGTGGAAGAAGTCTATGTCCCAAAAAAGTGAGATCAAAATTTCTTTTCGTTCTTTTTGACCTATGTGGTTGGGGGATAATATCTATTATAGCTAAGGCAACATCTTTGGGAACGAAGCCTATTGCACACACATCACACAAAAAAATTCACATGTGCTGTGTCCCATGTCATAGTTCTTGGAGATGTTTTTGTCCTATGTACAAAGGTCTCGTGTAGATTTGTATCTGTACTGCAGGAAAAGTAAAAATTCACTGTGATAAGATACTCAAGAAAGTAAAGAGAACAGGTTCAGTTCAAAATTTTATGATGCAATGCACATGGTGACATAATTATATTTTATCTTAAACAAGACACTACCATTTCTGTAACAGTTAAAAACACAGCATTAGATATTTGTGATAACAGTGATCATCTTCCACATTCATAGCTACCTCATCCTCTCTGCAACAATTAAAATCCATGGCAATAAATTGTTGCTAAGGGGAAAGTGTCCTTGAACATGACAACAATGCATTTCTCTGCACAGTATCTTGTAAGCACGGTGAGGTCATTGTCAAAAAGGTGTCTTTAGACATCATGTATGCAGACATTGGAAATTTTCTGTCTTGCCAAGAGTATGTATGTGAATGAGCCATTAAAACAATGTCCTTGTTTTTATGCATAACCTCAGACTTCATTCTAATGGCCTATTCAGTAATTCTGTAAGTGGCTTAGTGGGGCTCGGGTCAGTAAGCCAACATTATTGGATTGCAATATTTTTCTCAGCTGGACAGAAAACTAAACAAAATGACCACAAAAAACTAAAAGAAGGCACTGACTGGATTGGTAAAGGAGCATCTTCTCATTTTCTTAGTATCTCAGGAAGTAACATAAATCCCATCCAGTCACTGTCGTCTTCACAACAATAGTGGTCCATGACAATGTCTGAATCTGGCAGCTAACTACTTATGCCTAACCCTAAACTGAATGAAAATTCTAACTCACAATCACAACATCGAGATATATATAGCAAAGAGGCAGGGGGAAACGTTCCACACTTAAAATCACGTTCATGACGATATTATAGACGTTTACTATTTATGCATACTGATTCTAAAACTATGATTAAGCAACAGTTAGTTAACAACTGGGAAGGTTGTGGTGGTAGAAATGAACAATGAAGCTGCCAGGGAACAGTTAATTCAATTAAAACGTCCTACCATGTAAGAGTGAGGTCCAGTTAGACATTTCTCACTCTTAAAGGGTGGGCTGTTTAATAACAATGCCACATTTGGTCCAAGATGCCACTGTCTTGAGGGAAATGGGTCCACGCGAAATGAAAGGCTGGAAAACAGTGGCAACTTTGACATGATGTGACCATGATGATCGGTGGCCTCAACGTGCTGCAACCATTTCAGTTATTCTCAACACTCAAAGTCTTGGAAGAAATTTTATGTGTGACCTTCTTTTCCATTCACTGTTGTCATGTTCTGATCATTTTTTGTCTTCCTTACTAGCCTTGATAGATTACTTTCAAGTATCAATTTCCCCTGTTATCACATTTACCATGCCCTGTTTTTATTACCAATCCTTGTTTCAACCATTTCATGGTCATGGCCATCAATAGTTTATATGTTGTCTATCTCTTACTTTTAATTCTCTATTGCATATTGAACCATGTGTTAAGTGCAGTCACATATGTATGAAACACATGTGCAATTCACACATGAGGGAAGGACAAGCGAATCCCTTCATCAAGTGATGGTATTTCATAAGTCCCACCTATATATCCTGCCAATAACGACTTAAATACCACTGGAGTCACTACTGAATATCTTAAATTCATGTGCAATCACATTTCTACCAATTAGCAGACCAAACCTGTTCTTGAGGTGTAAACTAAACCCAAATCATAATAAGCCTGGTAGTAAGTAAACAAATACCTTCACTGACTCAAAACCCAAATTCAAACATAAATGCAATTATGGTGGTGTTATCTGAACTGAATAAATCAAAATAAAAGGTGTGTAATCTACTTATGTGGGGCCTTGAACGACACCGAGGGCGTCCCGTATCCGACGTCACTGTAAGTGGAAGGTCCATCAGCAAAGATGACGCTGGGGCCCTCGGCACTGCAAACTGAGTCCTCCGGTGTCTTGGAGGCCTCCTGTTCATGTTCCCCATCACCCGATTGACTGTGGTACTTGAAGGAACGGTGACGGCGGTGGTGCACCGACATCTACCGAGGCACAAGAAAAAGTACACGAAATAAAAAAAACCCTCACTCAAAGTCATTCTGCTTGCTGCAAGCGGGAATGTGCGGCCATTTGGTTAAAAAATACCTGTCGCAACAGAAATCGGCAGTTGGCTGGGCACGTGGACATCACTTACCTTCTCTTTACTTCCTTTTTTCTGCTGCAAGAAAGGGGGGTATTTGTCTTTAGTAGTTAAAATGCGCGGATATCCGAGAGAGGGCTTGTTAATAAATATCTAAAGAGCTGCAATCGATCATGAGTTCATTTTGAAGAGACCTGAGGAACTGATACCCACCTGCAGGGAGAAACGGCGATGCGTTGCTTTACGTCCACCGCGTCGTTTTGAAATGTGAGGGTTGTCCTTTCTCATTGTCTTGTCACGAAGTACTTGCAGTTGCGTGTACACTCGTTTCAGCTCAGACTGTTTGAAAACAAACAGATTTTAGAAAAGAGCACACCAAAAGCACTTTGTGAGGTATAAGTGGATTACATGACGAATAAAAGCAGCTTTTATGATCTATTATGCAGAGGTGTAGTTACAGGCATGCATATATGTAAGCCACATGTCCATATTGATGTTATTACAATGCATGAGAGCAAGTCTGTAATGTAACTGCATTGTTCCTTTGAATACCAGTGCTGTTTTCAGCAAATTAGTGTACACATAATACTCACTCTAATATCCTCTGGATCCATCTGTGCAATGTTAATTTCCCCAACATCCACCTCCCCATTGACGGTGATTCCATCAGCAAATTTGAGTCCTTCATGACCCGGTGCAGCTGGTACAGCAGCAGATCCCCCTGCAGCAGCAGCCTGCCCACCACCACTCCTCTCGCCCATTTCGGTAGTGGACAGATGCCTTGTCTGGCCTTCCACTCTTGGAGGCCTGTGGTGGTACCACAGCTGGAATGACATCATCATTATTATTGGTATTCCAGCGTTCCAAAGCCCATGTCCTTCACCAGCCCAGTACCTTTGGAATGAATATGACGAGTAGGATAAGTGTGGTTGTACACTGTCCACGTACGAATTCCATAATAAATAGATGGTCTGGGTGCATATGGAGCCAGTACAACTCCCGAAGGATGTAGTAAGTGACACTGAAGGCAGCCTCAGCGTAAATGGCGACACATAGGCACCGCTTCTCATGGAAGAGTGAGACTGCATTCCGCACGTGGTAACTCAGATACATGCCAAACACTAGGAGTAGCAGTTCACCTGTGCAGATAAATAAACCAGTGTAACAGCAATGATAACATTATTGTCATAAGTTTCTACCTTACGTATTACCTCCGAATATAAACCAAAATATTGTTATAAAATATAAGTGTATCATTTCTTAAAACTAATAACACTAAAAATATCCATGACAGCTATTCTTACTACAATTTAAAATTATCCTCATGTGTGAACCTTGGCTCAGTAATTAATTTTCTGACTTTTGATATACCAGTATCAATTTATAACAAGTGCAGTCTCAATGTATAAGTGAAACATCTTATTGGTTTTATACCAATTCTGAATTGCTGACAATATCATAACCCACCTTAGCATGTTGTGATGATGAACAATACAAGTCATTTCCCCAATATTGTCTCTCCCACAAAGATGCACAATCACTTTAGCAAGTTTAAACACTTTTCTGCTAACTGTGATTCTGCAAAGTAGACTACTATTCCTGTATGGACTATGATAAATTACAATCATGGGGACTATTCATATTTAATGGCAGATGTGTTGTCAACAGTGCAAGAGAGGCCAGGGAAAGTTATTGTAGTAGCAAAATTAGATCATGAAGTAAGGTTCATACACAAAGTATACAATTTATAAGAAAACAGCAAGGTAATGTCAAATATTGGCTATCGATAAATTCTTGGCATACCCTGATGTGGTTGACTGCCTTCTTTCTGAAACAACTTGCAGCAAGTTGTTTTTCAAACGAAGGCAAGCAATATTTTCAGGTGAAATATAAGTACGAGAGTCTCATTTATGTCTTCATTTAATTTCAAAAAATCTGCTCACATAACAGCTTATTTTTGGATTTCATATGTGTCACTTGATACATTGCCAGGGCTTTTCAACTGTACATGTATTAGTGAAGCTTACAACCTCCTTATGAAGTGTTAAAATATATTCAACTACTGCTTATATTATGTACTTATCACCAAACACTGCTGAATGATTTCATCCTATATACCAGTTTCAGTGACGTACTCCCACCAAAGTGGACGACACACGGCGTAACTTGTGCCTTCAGGGGTGTGACCCTCAGCCAGGACGTTATGCCCATCTCTCAAGTAGTCCAAAGTAGATGCCGTCCAGGCCGCCATGTACCCAGTAACTATCACAATTATTCCAGACAGGTACTTCAGCAAGTCCTTGTCCTTGATCACCCAGCGATGGGCCTTGCGGGTACGGAACTCCACTAATGTCCTGGGAAAAGAAACTTCTAAAGCCCTCTGGAAAGTTCTCAACTTTCCCTGGCAGTTCATCATGCACACAGCTCTGTGAAGCAGCGTAATTGACATAATTGCATCCATAACAGGAGAAGCAGCTGAGCAACAAGTAACGTCTCATGAATTAAGATGAAGTCCTCCAAATTTATCAGCGAAAATCACGTCTTCAACAACCTAAAACGACGAGGTTCTTACCTGTATATCTTCAATAAAATGGCCCCGTAACAAATGGCGAATCCCAGTTCACGACACCAGGGTGCGAGCAGGCACAGCGACACTCTCGGTTCAAAATACCGCACCATAACCTACAAGAAAATGCATCTATTAATTCCTAGTGCATACAAAATGTGCAGTTATCGGCACTCAAGAGCAGCATCCAATTGATCCCGGTTTGAACCTGGGATTAAAAGTATCCGTGTTGACGGGGGTTAATGGAGCATTTCAGCTAGGGATCTACAAAAAAACACAGACACAAAAACGAAAATTTGGGCACGTGTGTGTCTATCTGCAATCCTGTGGTTCGGTCCCCAAATGAGGGTTGAGGCTGCCGGTTGATCAGGTCACCGCAAATGGAAATACGCAATTATGTGTGGTGTGACGTCTGATCTGGGCGGGCAGGCAGGGGGTTATGTTATTTCCCCAAGCTCGACCCTGCTGTGTGCATAATATTGACCAGGCCAAATACAGGTCGCATGTTGCCGCAAAACAATTAACTTTATATAGCAAAAAAACATATTTACCAATCAGAACCTAGGGCTGATAGCCTTATCTCGGATGTTACTTGTTGGATCCTATATTCTACGCGATCTATGCACCAAAGTAACGGGGTGCTTCATACTGGGTGTAAACTCCTTCAGATGATGCATATACTGTAGACGGCAGATGCAAGGCAAGCACGCTCTCGGGGATAACTTGACGTCGCATAAAGCGGTGAGTGGAGTGCACTAGCAAACTGTAAGATGTACCGATGCGCTAGCTTATAGCTCTCACCCTTCAGTTATTGTTAGGTGCGAAGGGGACCTGTCGCCTCTAGGACCTCACAGTGTTTCACGAAAATTGACAATCTCTCTCGCAACACTGGCCAAGCTCAATTTCTGGTAATTTCAGGGTATACACAAGAAGAGCGTCTAACGAATACATTCTATTAAACCTTGAAGGGAAAAAGGACCTCCTGAGGAGTGGAAGATCTTCAGAAGGACTAAAGATAATAGCAAAGCCTTCCTATTGGCTGCACGGGGAGTGCTAATTTCCACAACTTTTTCCCGCAGCCGCGAAATTGACTGCTCATCTAGCTGACATTTCAAAAGAAAACTGCGTCCCCTAATGACAGCTGACGACCGCATTAAGTCGAGTCCTGCTAACTTTTCAAACATTTTCCTTATTACGCCACATTTGAAGATAATGTATAAAGCTCCAGAATCTGCATCTCCAGCACTCTGCACTGTAGGCTATAGTCCTGAAACTTAAATAGTGCTAACCTCCAATCAAATTTTGCATTTTTCGTTTTGTGTTACGTAAATTCTTATAGGAAACTTCCACATTATTTGCAGCAGACTTCTCATCACACTATAGGTTCCTTAGCTCTTTTCATCTGATCCTGCGACATAAGGGTATCGTATTCGTCAAGTTCAGAAAACAAGCTCAAAAGTTCTGAATGCTCCACTAGTGGAGAGGCTTCAAATTAATCTAAAATGATGCAAAGAGTACAAAAATAATCCGAAAGTTTTGCTTCTCGGATGCGAGAGGCGCCCTGAAGGGCTTCCCATCGTTTTTCTCAACTAAAGAAAGGTCTTGTTTTCCGCCAAGGAGCCTCGAGGACGTCAATCATCATTTCTGAAACCTGATCCGGTGAAGGGCGCCAAGCAGGGTGGGGGTGCTTACGACGCCATCTTAACAACTTATGGCCACACCATTATAACGGTCACCATCCAAGAAAATTGAGACCTTGACCTCCTAGTGATTCGAATCTATCGTCAAATTGAACGAGGCGACAAAGGGAACCTAATTCCCTAACCCGACCAATCTTCTGGAAAACGGAGGGGGTTCTCCAATTGAGTTCTCCTGTGTCTCCTAATTGCACAGCCGGTGATTATACTAAGGGGTTGCCCTGCTAGTTTTCAGACGATACTATACTCTACTCGGATCTCTAATGAAGTAGTCTGCCGCAACACACGCCTCCTCTTCCCATGCTAAAACCCACACTATTGATCTTTTACACCCCTACCTTCCTACATCACCCCGCATGGTTGTCCGACACACACGCACCGGATGGCTATAAAGTTCAACCCTGATTTAAGCCTGGTTTTAGGCATTTTGAATCAACTTGGTCCGACACTCGCCATATTTCCTCGAATCTCATGAACATACTTGTGACCAATCACTGAAGCAATATCCGAGCCGAGACGGATTGAAGTGCATTTCAAGTAGCACACTTCAAGATGCTAGATCTGGTCCAGAAACGGTACAAAAGGCACAGATTTATGGCCACTAAGCTCCGAGCAGAATATTGTGGACCGTATTGAACATTCCGGTAGCCATTTCTCAAAAGAAACTCTTCGACCCAGAAGTAGTATCGAAGTGGCCATCGTCTAGGTGATTGATGCTGCCTGTCGACGTGGTGACCACCTCGGGGTCATGTTTTTTTAAAAAAAACTTACCGTAGTGTAGAGGAGAAAAGCGCCCAGGAGAATCATCTCCAGCATGGTCCACATCGAGCTGGCCATCACCTGCAGAGAACAAGAGAATTTATACTTATTACAGATTCTACGACCGATCTAATTTTTTTTGATCGTTATTGCTGGTACCGAAGAGTAAACAGCCTTTGTTGCAAGGCTGCTATAAAATTTCTCTCTCATGTCGCTAAATATTGCGAAACTGCTTAGAGGCAGATCAGGGATGATGGACAGGTGCGGCACCTGCTTCTATGGTGAGCAATTTTGGAGTTTAGGTAATGCCTTATACTGCACGAGCTTCAATTGCGGCTTGAACTTAACGAAATTAGGAGGTTATGAACATGCGGATCTCATGAGCGCAACAGGGGTAATTTAATAGCCAGAAAATTTCGGCTTGAACACACACTTCGCATCCTGACCACTTTTTAGTGCCGCAAGTAGGCAAAGTCATGTGTACACAATGGTAGTTAATTACATCGTATTAATCCCCATAAAATTCGAAACCATTTGTTTGCAAAAGGTCATCCGAGAAAGGGTTTCAGTGGTAGGGCAGAACAAACTGTGAGGGAAACAAGGGTGGGTTCAAAGTTTGCAAAGGTCTCCTATAGTTAAGGCTATCACGGAGCACGAGAGCGGAAATAGCAGCTTCCATCATCTTTTAGGATATGCATATTCATGTATATGTAGGCTTAGAAAGGTACCGGGGATGGGGAGTGGGGGAAGCTAAACAAGACGCTGCACTTTCCCGGAGCTAATGAGAGGAAATACTGTAATATCCACCGCCACCTGAACTTTAGCAGGGAAGGCTTTCACTTAAAGTAGATCCTGGTGGAAATATTTTTTTTGTGCATATCACAACTGTAGCTGCCTTATGAGTTTTTGCGAGTAAGGACGGCAAACACGGAAAGTCTGAGGTTATATGCCGTCTGCAAACAACGAGGAAAACTGCACAGGAAATATTCATGATCCGAGAGAAGCCTGTCCAACCAAGAGATGCGTCAGGTTATTTGAAGAAAGATGGACTTATTCACGGTGAAACTTTGTCAGTTAGGCACTGGTTTAAGGAATTCTTGCAAAGAAACTTGATGGGCAAATTTCCCACATGTAAGGAATCCGATTTCAAAGTTTAAAGGTGTTTTGAAAGGACACAGTACACTGTTTAGTTATTTACAATATAAGTAAAAACAGAGAGTATTAGATATAACGAGGTGTTAGGCCTGGATTTGGTGCAGCATCGTTCAGTACATTGGCCTCCTATAAAGCAAACCGGTACGCATAATATATTCTGAAGCCCATAGATAAATAAACATCGCACCCGAGAAGCACTGGATAATGCACATCTGGGAGTCTGTTACATACAACGCAGTGGTTCAACCAAAGCGACAATGTGTGTGGGTAGGCCGACGGCTTTACAGTACTGTCGACCAAAATCAATTGCAGTGAAATAAAGGGTAGTTAATTACGCTAACGCTGCAACATGTTCCGCGTCAACAAATTGTCATAAGACATTATGTGCTGAGCCATAAGAAACATTTGGCCAGATAAATATAATTATTTCAACACTACATGTTGCCTTGCTCTGTACAGAAATTACCCAACGTGTGTAATAATACGCAAGATGGATCGATACTTACGGTACACTGTTATCGACAAAACTGTTTACAGTTCCGGATAATTTCGTGCAGTTCTGACCAGACATATTCGGCAACTGCTGATTTGCAGTTATTGGAGCACGCTGGTGCTGAATTAGGTAGTTACAACGTACATACCTGACGGCAAGCATTGATTTCCGATTTTCTGAACCTCATCCTAATAGGGGAAACCCTCTTTCGCGACATAAACTATCATTGACATCACATGCACTCATCTCTCTTACTGTCAAGAGACTCTAAAAGTTGCAGGAAAAACCGAGTCACGTAGATTGCCTCTTTTTACACAGAGGCTACAGTTCTTTCCCTACATGCATAATGGCCTTAATCGATTCCGGACATCATACATAATAATGAGATGCGAGGCCAGCGGATCTTTCCAATGGAGCAGCTTTACTCTTTGCAAAACGTGGGAAATGGTACCGAGGCAGGCTAAAGAATAAGGCGATCATGGAGCAATTGCATAGAAGATATACAGCCTGCTAAAAGAAGCAACTGTTTACTCACTACTCCGTAGGGTATTGACACAGAGGCAATAACTCGAGTCTCTCAAGTAATGGACTCCAGACATGTCGACATGCTCTTAATCTTGGTGACACTTTGCCTGCCTTTCGTTTCTAGTTGCTGTGTTCTAAATGAGTGTCGCAGTTGGCATGTCTCTATCCAAAAATCTGATTTGCCATAACAGAACAAACCAAATATTGTGCATCCTTTTTTAAATTTCAGCATGAAGAGGAAAAATAAACTCCGACCTTTGTTTTGGAAGGCGTAGCTTTTGCTAATTTTGCCGCATTACAACAATAATCAATCAGTGAGCCGTACTAGTCGTATATGACATAATCGATGAGTTAAACCAGGGATAGTCTCCACAGGACTTTTCATTTTGCCGACAAGTTGCGTTTGACAGCTCAAATCATTGTCATCGCCCTATGTCCCCATTTCACTGAACATAGTTACGCATTTCCATATTCGTTTGTACTTGTACGTATAACTGATGATCATTTTAAAAAGGATTGAGAAATAAGCCCGCGTAACTTACATCCCTTCAAAAGCAGTATGCCGTTATCTAAAAACACAGAATGGAATAATGCAGCAAAACGTACTCTACAGGTATAATGGTGTCGGTTTGTCAACGCAGATCACTGTTTCAAAATGGTCAGAACTGGAGTGGGTAATCACGCAGGAAAAGTACAAAGAATCATTGCCAACAGGAGAGCCAAATGGAAAACGAGATAATGCTATATACGTAACTCACAACCAGAACGACAGAAGAAAATGTGTCATGACACTCAATGAAGATGATCCTTGACTGGAATGTTTAATTAAAATACTTCATAACCATAATAATGATGCTTAAACATTACAGCAATACTCCGCATATAGGCTACACTCGAAATAGCCAACCGCCTGTTCATTTCTATTGCCCATGCAGTAAAAAAAACGAACACATAATTATTGTCTAATCTGCATAATATACGCACATAAAACGCCGTGCATGATCATTAAGCACTGTTATGAAATAATTATAGACGTATAATGTAAATGGCAGTAAAATACATGTAACATGAAAGCAATATGGAAAGAAAACATCACTGACTCGGTGTAGCTATCAATCAATATTAATGATGAAAAGAAATAATTCACAATAACGAATGTGATATCTAACAAAAACATTAACGCATCATTAACTTGCACACACGCCACATCATTCAGAGCATGGCGTATTGGCCCAGTATTGGCCACTGCCTGCGAGATTTGACATACAGTACAGTACGTGAAAACTAACACTCTTCGCTTTTCAAGCTTCAGTGATAATAGACTTTGCCTAAAATCCCATTTATTCTCTCCTCACCTGCAGATCGTGCTCCGCGTTAATTCCAGCACTTAAAAGTGTCACAGTCCCAATATGTCAACTGGACAACAATCTTCGCCTGACGATCCCAACTCACGTACGGCAAAAGAGGCGCTTGGGTTACATAACCGGCAGGATGACTCTTCAGACAAACAAAACACGTAGCATACGACCACTGTAGAGAGTGTAACTTTCTACCTTGATGTTGTTAATTTGGAAGGATCGAAGGTTAGAGGTAGATGTGGAGGGGGGTACCTCGTGGGACCAAAAGTGTGCGCAATGTTTGATTTAGACCTGTTCAAAGGGACCTATGTCGCTCAGGAAACCTCTCTTGGGAAAGGCAAAAGGGACCCTGCAAAAGGCCTGCAATTAACTCCCAAATACTATGTCGCTACACATTTTTAAGTGCGAGGTAGGACAAAAATACCCAAAACCAACGTGCTTCCCGCTGCTTTTGGGTATAGCAATTTCGGGCAGCGGTTCGCAGAACGTTTGAACAACTTTTCCCTGTCACTTTAAAGCCCGGAACAGAAATATGTGGACTGACTGCAAAAACATGCTTTACCTTCATTTTTCAAGAAAAAACATTTTCATTATTGAAGCTGCAAATACTGACACGCTACAAAATGCGTTCCTGAGAAAGTTTCCCCGATTCTGTGGCATTTTTATTTATTACATTTTAGGCTAGGCTTGTCAGTGACCACCGCGATGTCCCCGGTAGATAACTTCTTGTAAAGCACCGAAATGGTTCAATTTTATATGAAAATACTACATTAGTAATTAGTTAATTTCGAGCTGCTCAGGTTGAAACAATCAATAATCAACTCGATGGCTTCTTCAAAATGGCCCTAAAAGTTGGCAACTCCAGTGCAGGCATCGCATTTCATTTTTACACTGACCATTTGGCGTTGATGTCACGCATTGGCTTTACGAGCCCAATTATGGCGCTGATTACGAACACGGTAGATGAGATACACGTCGATTGATTTGTACTTGCACTACTTATAGAAATGCAATCAGGAAGTTGATCTGCAGAGTTTTATGGGGAGATAACCATTTTATGACGGAGGCCCAATTGAATTGTGAGCAGTTATTGGGCAGAGTAGGCACCTCTTAAAAGAGCAATAAACGCAATTTCAGGGAGTGTTGCCTTACCTTCGATTTTCTCAGCTTGAAAACTATCAGGGCAAGAATCAGGGTGACGGTCATGCAAAGGGCCTGCACTCCCAGGGGCAGACTCCTCGTGATGAAATCGTGCTGAGCCAGGCAGAGACGACCTTCTCCGCAGCCGGGACACGACGCAGGACAGGGCAGACATCTGTATGAAAAGACAATGCATGTTTCACTGATCGTTGTACCATTCGACATTCAAAACAATATCCACACTTATGAAGACAAGGATATTGATACAAAAACTATGCAAATGTGGTGACGTTCCTCAATGCTATAGATGGTGATAGCAGAACAAATATAGCAAAAAATACCAGTACTGTCTGCGCCCCATGCTTGTGTCAAATTTACGCGCGTTGTAAGGGTTATTGCTCGCATTCTTGCACTATCTTCCTCATGAACTGTCAGAGTTTTTGTCACAAACCGCGATCGTTCTGGAAGTTTTTTTTTTTTTTGCTATCATTCCGGGTCAAAAGAACCGTCGTACTTTTTATTAGCCTTCTGCATGTGCGCCATAACATATCGATTCCTTCTGGCGCTCAACATTAATAACGAGTTTCTTCCCATCTCCCTCAAGGGTTATAAGACCATCTCAGCAGGAAAGCACTCGACAATATCACAATGTTGAACGAAGAAATTTCTAAAGGAAATGTGTTGTAGGTAGCGAATGGCGATTTCTTGTTTGTATCCGCTTCTAATTTAAAACCCGTCGCTCCCTGGCGAATAAATAGAGCATATTGAACATGCACTTTGGTTCGATTTGCCTTTGATGGTATTCATTTGCCATGTCGTCAGCTGTGAGGATTCGACTCCCCTTAGGCCAGCTATGGCAGCTTCGCCAGCTTTTTATAAAATTTTACAGCCAAAAAAAGAAAAAAAAAGAAAAGGAAAATCCCCATCTCGACCAGATTATTCTCCAAGATTGCAGTGATTTCGTTCGAGAATGCCGGATAAAAACCCTACAGAGGGTCCTCATAACCCAAGTCCATAAGTCATTCCGCGCTTGCAAATTTGCAACTCTTGGCAACTTTTCCGCTTCTTTTCACAGGCAAACAAGATCGACGAGCACCCTAGCAAAGGATATAACATGTTGGCGCAAAATTCAGGCGGGGGCTAGCAATTTGCATGATTCGAGCTATTTCCGGGGAAAAACCTATGAGCCCCATCATGAGTCTCGGAAGCCCAAAAAACCGAATCTGGTTACCTGTATTCTTGGGGCAGGCCATAACCAGGCATATAGGCAGCCTCCACGTCACTTCCGGTGAAATAGTGGTGGGTAGCATTGGAATCCGGAAAGTAGAAGTTGGGTAGACAGTGGCAGTTGTATGCGCCGGACTGGAAGCCCTGACCATGGACAGCCACACACTGAAAGAATATCAAAGCATTGTTACAACACTCATGAAAAATACGTAGTTACCACAAGCAAGGAATTACCATGGAATGTGCTTACCTATGCCTCAAGTTATTACAAAGTTCATGGTGTACTGAGCTCATAACCACCACCTTACATATTCATAAGGCTTGCTTGCACATTATAGTGACTCTGAGAATTTAACGTTTGTGTAATATTACCCTTCCCTTACAATTTATCCCTTCCGGACAAGAAACTTACACAAGTTTCTTGTGTACCGATATGCACCGATATTTCGGCGGACCTCACGAACGAGAGATAAAAAAAATCCGGATCTATCGATCTTTCAAGATGCTTTCTACTTCACCTACCCGAGAAGAATAACGAGGAGGAAACGATCTGATTTAGAGGCGTTGCGTTGCCTTCTCCTAGCCTCGAGGTTCTGGCTTCATTATTATTCTCATTTTTTTCAACAAGGCTCGATATATGCCCAAAAAACGCCACAAGCCGAATTAAGTCTGACGTGCTTTCATCCCATATTCAACGTCTAGTTGACATCTTATAACTGTTGTCTCTTTATATCTAAAATGAAACCTGCCTCTAGCCCATACTCTAGCCATATTTCGAACCCGCCAGTTACTGCATGATATTCGTCGTTAGGTGGCATTGGGAAGGACCTGTGAAGGAGGCTACACTGTTTAGAACGGAATAAACTATTCCAAACCGAAGTACGCTCTATGAAATAAAATACATCTGTCATATTACATGGTACATCTTTTATTGCCCCTATGGGCCGAATAAATCCAGAAAAAAAGGGGGCATCCACCAGAGGACATAAGTGAGTTCCAGACCTGTGAAGAACGTGAGCAGACAATCCTCGTGAGATTCCATCACTCTCCAATATAGCGTGACAGGCACGTTTTCAGTAAGTGCCAACACAGCGCGTCCTGTGAGTGAAGAGAGGACTTTTGATGGGAATACCGGAACCTGCATTTGGGGAGGGGGGAGGAGGACCGTGGAGAACTGGTCAATTAAGGACTGCCGGCGTCTCAAAGAAGACGCAGCATTTTGAAGTCGCGTTTAATGTGGCATGCCAAGACGTCGAGAGCGTATTTTTTCAAACGAAGCAGAACCAGGCTGGGTGAAAAAAATTTTGAAAACGGAAAACGACTCCTTCAGCAATTAATCTTAGTTTGGCGCCGCAGTATATTTTATTTACCGGAATTCAATTTGGGGAACGACCCAAGAGTGAAACATGGTTTTCCCATTTGCCGACTTGAACTCAGCGCCACTTTGCATCGAGCGGGATTACACAGACGATGATAAAATACCGTATGACTTTGTAATCATACGACGAGTTTATTTTCCATACATCCCAACCTGTTCCTTTCACGCAAATTCCTCCGATCCAGGTTCTAAATACGCTTCGGGTGCAGGATCGTGCTAGGAAAAACCAATTTCCAGAAGATTCAGCTTCTCTTGAGACTCGCAGGCAAACACATGCGACCCGTCCCTCTAGGTTATGTACTTTTCGGATCAGATTTGAAAACTCGTTAGGCTTTAGATTGCCAATTCAAACAATGACGGACGTACTCGCGTTTCGTGTCGGTAGTATGGGATGAATAACCATACCACCAGACTCAACCTATATTAACATCACCGAGTCCAGATTCACAGAACGATGAACACATTCGCTCATTTTTGGAGCGTAGGAACAACAACAGGATGAAAAATGCTGGGCTTGGGAGGTAACTGACAGCTTTGGCCCTAATATCCGATAGGCTTTCTAGCGGAAAGCCGGGTAGATCTCATCTGCTCAGCCTAGTTCGTTGTCATAGGACATGCAATGATTGTGTGATGTAGGTATCATTCAGGACTCGGCTTGTAAATAAAATATTTGCATCTGGATGCTTGCTATATTTAGCGCACATTGTCGTGCTTGATATATTCAAGTGTCAGGAGTTCAGACGTTTTGTCTTGTGACACGCAACTGCATTGGAAAAATCATAAGATTGCTTCTTGTGTCTTATTATTAATAGTAAATTCATCTATAGTCTACTGTTCGTTATTTTTGACTACAACATGTAGGCTATATTTATAACTTGATCATACACACCACGTAGTTATTACAGTCGCACTGCTTTGTACTGCGCTAATCACTGTATTACAACTGTAACGATTGGGGAACATGCAAATATAATTTTCATGCAATGCCGCTCAAAACCAGTAAAAGTATCAGCAAATTATCCAACTGTATGTGAATTGCATATAAATAATGAATCCTCATTCACTAATTAATTCTGCTTACAAGAACACAAAATGTCCAGTTTCTAAATAATTAATTAGCTGAAAGCCTCACACATCTCTATGTACAACCCGCGGTTTTTTTTATCAGCTCTCTTCCAACACGTAGCCAGTGCTGAATAGCGAAAAAATCGTCCGAAATCAAACGCTAGGCCCTGCTGGGAGGGAGAGACTAGCACACTCGCAAAAAAAAAAAGGCAGAGCTACGGTCATCTATCACAATTTTACGAGCTGAAAACCTATCCTCGCATGCCATAATACGTGGTTATTAGCATCCGGGCCGTGTTTTTATTGACAAGCAAAATTAACACTCTGACTGGGAACGATTGCTTCATATAAAATCCCAGGATTTACGAGACACGGCTGGGGATAGCCTCCCGAAGCTACAATGTTGAAACTCTATATCCAGTCACGACAAAACTTATGCCTCCACCGCCTTATCTCCCTGGTTTAATTGAAACCAAGGAAAAGCCTTCCAAGTTTGTCTGCAAACGTTCGCAAGAAATGGGATGAATTTAGTGCACTGTACTGCACGGCCGAGTTACTTAATCACGAGACAACCGGATTTAATTTTGAGGCAACTTCAGGCCCTTGCTGACTGGAATTACAAGGAAGCTCCATTGTTGAGGTACTAAACCTCCAAAGTAAATGCCAAAGTGTAGAGTTACAAAAAGAAACAGGACAGAACGTAGCCACGTAACAAGTGCCTATAGTTTACTGAACAACGTTGATAACAAGTTGCAGTTTAAATGTAAGCTATAATAAAGCAAGTATGAATAGTAAAAATTAACCGCAAAAATACAGAATGTTCAAAGATTTTCTTCTATTAATTGAAGCAAATCATTATGTCCCACGTATAGGGCCTGAGAATGTCCACACGTTGTACGGAACTCTACGTTGCCTCTTTTGTCCATTCTGCTATTCCTACGGCAAAGTTGTACCGAGTTTGTTATGATTGTGCCCTTACTCACCAGTCACCACACTCTGAAGTTGATTTAGGCGAAATGCAGGGGGGTACGAAGCATCTGATAAAATACGAACGTATTCTCAGCGGGAAGGAAACGCTCCTGGGGAAAGTTTGGAGGTCCCTGAACTTTCATAGTCAAGTAATTTATACAAGCATTTTCCCTGAGAAACTCCGTAGAAACCTAATTTTGGGGCAATATGCGCTGGTTTCCTATTCGATTACAAGCATGAACAAAGTTACCTCCTACCGCCCTGATGTGGTTTCCGCCAAAACGTTTCAGATTTGTTCCCACTCGGGCCGATATTTGGAAAAGGCCAAACGACAGCCGTCTCTTATATACGGTGCAGTCGAATAATAATAATATCCTTACCTTTGTCGAAACCGGATCGCACTTGTGAGTTCCACCGAAGCCCAAAGGATGAGATGCGTTGCATTGGTCCATTTCCAGCGAACCCAAGGGAACTCCAACTGCCACGGCTCCTCTGGAATGCAGGAAATCGAATGGAACTAGAGTCAAGACAATAGACCTGATGTCAAACGGTCCGTAAGAGCCCCTAGAACATGAGACTTCGATCAATAGTAGTGTACAACACCGTGTGGTTCGCACATACAAGAATCTCGGACACAGTATATGAATAATGCAATGAGAGCAATGCCATGTAACAATTTAATCTCTGTTCATTACACTACCAACCTGCACGTCACGGGCTTATGATTATACGCATTGTTAAAACTGCATCCTGCAGTTCGTATTCACTACTTACAATTAGTACTAGTGCATTTAACGACATCGACAAGTTAATTGAGTATAAGCTGATCAAAAAGAGCGTAGTAATGTCAACTCGTGCTAACAACTTTGGATGGCTCTTATTCGCCAATTCTGCATTGGAAATTTTTGCACATGTTTTCAGTACATATCACAACTTCACTTGTAGCCAATTCCGCCATGTATACCTCCAGACCATCCGGAATCCTCCCGAATATGACATGGCTCTTTGCTCTCAATCTGTATGCAATGTTTTCATCAACAACTCTCTGCTTTGATGAAACCACACAAACACTGGACAGCTGTTATAATAAAGCAAGTTTCACAAACGAGCCAATCTCTAATGACTACACGGTTATGCGCATTTCTCATGCACTGTACAGTACACTGCTTATGTAAATACATCCGTGGTATAGATCAGGCCAACTTTTTGTTGCACATGAACATCGACTGTAATGACTCGAATTTATGAGTTGAGCTTGCCAAAGCCTTTCCCTCCCAGGATCCTTCTTTGCACCAAAAGGTATATACCGAGGTACACCCAGTGCGTATTCCGCGGGCAGCTTGCAAAACAGTTTCACCCTGGCCACATGAAAGAGAACTTTTGTCAGCGGCTTATCGCAGCAAACTAATTATCCTGGCTAGATGTTACGTTGAGGCAAAAGCTGTATGGATGCCATGCAAATATTACTTCTGTCCCCGCACTGTTGAAAGAGGTCCATAGAACTACGTCACATGCACTGGGGGTGATCATTAAAAATGTCATGAATGTACAGTGTTGGCCATTAATTGCGTCGTACTGCTAGTGACATTTCCCGATGAGGCAGACGTGCAAATCGAAGTGACAGAGTGGGAGCCATGTGAAAAAGAAATGGTAGGCCTTGGGTGACGTCACGGGTTGGGGACAAGCCTTTTTCTCCATTGCTCCCCAGCCGGTGACGTCACCCAAGGCCTACCTATTCTGATTCGCACGGTTCGCACTCTACGATTTGCACGTCTGCCGCATCGGAAAATGTCGCTACCAGTATGACGCGATTAATGTCCAACACTGTACCGAATGTATTGAAAAAATTTTAAAAACTTGGTTGCACGTCTGGGTGTCAGGTGTGCTGAAATGGTACGCCTACATTAATTTTCCCAGGACTTATCCAATTTCCTATCCCCAAATCGAAGCAGAACTCAGCTGCTTTTCCCTACTCAATTTGGCAGGAGGGAAAGGAAGACAATGTTAATTCTTATTTAGTCGGCGTTTCCTTTTCCCCCAGGCCAGACCCCAAAATCTCGCCACCTTCATTCCAGAAATTAATTTATCCTATTTGTAAAGGGGGAAGGAGACGCCATTCGAGAAGCTGATTACGTTCTATTTCCGTTTCCGTTCCACGAGATGGTTATATGGTTAACTGCTCTTGTTCGCATTCCATTTCAAATGCTAATTGCAACACTCTGTGGCGGTGGGGCTAGCACAGGCATAAACTTCCGACCTGAAACTGTTTTCAATTCCAGCAAGAAAATCCACGACTTTTTGTGTCAAATTTGCCATTTCCCAACATTTTCAGAATGTAATACCGGAACAAATTTATGTGGCGGTTACATGCCCGATTTTTTTGTGGATAAGTCGCAGTGTAATTACGGTTTGCTGCACCGTAAGGAAGCTAACCAACCAACCAGATATCAGGCGTATGCTCCAAAATGGGGTTCGGAAGGGAAAACGGGAGTGTTCCAGAAGGGGTGGCAGCCACGGCCATTTGCACGAGGCTAAATGGCCGGTACTGAATGGGAAGAGGGTCCCTAAAATGTTCCCCCTGAGGTCTTCCGGATCCCAACTGTGGGCACCCTACATTGCATATTCCACGGCCCTGTAGTTTCCCTCACCCCACCTCACCCCCGGCCATTCGCGGCCTGTTGCAACCACTTCCTTTAATTCGCGCCATTGCTGTGTGGACAGCTCGTTTCCCACACTCTCCTTACTTCCCTTTTGAATAAGCCACGCATAATGCACTGCACCGCCTCCAGTGTTTTCAAATTTGTTTCCTAGCTACTGCTGCGGTACCTTAATAATAATGGCCAAGAGCAAGCCACGCCCTCTGCCCCCAATTTGAATTATCCTCAAGTGGACAGAGGTTAATGCTCCCATTTTAAGGGGACAAAACATACGACCCTCTTTGTATTTTTAAACTATATCATCTATATAAATAAAGCCGTTTGTGAGTCTGTCTCTCTGTCTGTCCGCCTGCCAACCGTCATTTGCCTGCCATCTGCTCTCCACCCCCAGGCCGGGAGAGGATGGAGGTATTGGGGGTTGACTACAGATGGCAGCCAAATGACGGTTGCCGTTATGCAGGCGGGAGAGGTTGAAGGTGTTGGAGCAGCAGGACCACAGATGGCATTGGTGGGCGGACACACAGAAAGACAGACAGTTGACGGGGGTACTGGCAGGTGTTTTCCCTTCATTCATTTCTTCCCGGGCAATAAATTAAGACATACTGTGCCTGTCCAGAGTTTATCCTTCACATCCCTAATCAGGGCGACGTGTATTCAGCGCAATGCCATCTATCCATAGAAAGAGCATTGGAGTTAAGGCCTATGCGAATGTCGTAAAAAGGCGCATTGCATGCGGAGAAGCAACGTATACATGTAGCTTTATTGCAGGCTGTCGCTTCAGTATTCCCCTTTGCTCAGATCAGGCGAATAAAACTTTTTATTATTGGCTCTACTTTTCCCTTCAGTGCCGGAAGAAGAAATGCTTCAGTCAACATCTTTCTCCTCTATGGGTGAAAGAGAGTGAGGGGGGGGGGATCTTTTTTCGGCGTTGGCAGTAATAAGGGTGAATAAGAAGTGAGTTTCCGCAATGTAGCTTTTAAGGCTTTTCCTGAATACCACTTTTTTTCGCTTCATGTCCGGCATTCACGTCGATTCGCGTGCCGTAAAGATTGGAATTAGTCAAAAGCTGCTTGCCACGCGAGTTTCCACTCTATATAAGTAAGAAAACCGAAAGATTGCAAAGCCTGTAAAAATTTATTGACGATTATTTCAACAATTCTGTACTATGCATTGCTGATGCAAGTGCCATTATCCGTCGCTTCCACATACCGATAGTATAATAAAAGTAATGCACGCTCTGTCACTCTTTTCAGAAATGCTGTACAACACGGCCCAAAAAAGAGCAATGCTGACAGCATTTCCACTTCTATTGTATTCGATTCAGCCATAAAACATTCCACTTCAGTGCCCGCCGAGTAGCAATAATATGTATCTGAGCTTCTAGATCTTCAACCTCTTTTTCATCCTACAGTCTCAAAGGATTCCTTCCCAGGGACGATAACGGTGGCGCATTTCGCCATGATATTCCTTCCTCCTATTCTCCTACACCAAAACCCAGCTAGACTGCATTGTTCACCTCCGTTGCCTGACTAAACGCAACTGTAGCTGGAGAAGGTCCTTAGAGTTGGGCCAAAGTCATTTCCAAGTTGGGTGTCAAATGTCTACAAGTCCGAATACAATGGGGGATATCCAAATTCAGAAGTTTGCTGCAATTAAGGTTGAAGTTTCGCTGTTGCTGCATGCTAGTTAATTGCAGTGGAATTAAATTAGTGCAGATGTAATGAGGCATTAGTGGGCGGCAAGGTTGATATAATATATCAACCTTGCAGCCCACTTTCAGAATTTGAGCTTAAATGCGGTGTAGCATATTATGCTACACCGCATTTAAGCTCAAATTCTGAAACTAAGAAAAATGGTTGAAGTAACCAATACTATTTCGTTGATGGAAATTAGGTTATTTCAACTTACAATTTAGTTATCTTGAAAAATCTCATTGATTGAACTAACAAAATTTTGAGACGGTACTGAGCACAGTCGAATTGTTTTGGTTGTTCTGGCTAAATATTTGGTTTCATTTGTATTGGCAAACAACCAAACTCATTTGGTAAGTTCATACAAATGTTTGGTTAATTCAACTAATTAAAAAATGCATTCGTAGATTTTCATGCGGTAAGCTGATAATAAGATTTGCAATTATGAAATCCTGAAGTGTCTGTTAGTTATATCCATTGTGCTTACTAACTCATTTTTAAATGTCTATTTAAATGCAAAAACCGTTCCAAACGTAACTTGGCTAACATATTCAAAAGCCAAATCTTGGCTTCCATTTGGAACAAATCAAGCATATCAAGAAATTATGCCTAATGAGGGAAAATACCCGGCAAATTAAATTATCTTCCGCGCGGAAATCCAAAAGAAAATTAACATGCAATGAAATTGGGAACCGTCGCATAATCTCATTTAGTACATTACTGTCATTAGCGCCCCACACTTTCGGCCTATCGTAGACTATACTCTCCGTTTTGGCAAGCTTCAAAAACTGCAGGGGGTTAAATTAGATCACAATTCATTCGCTACAGTTTTATGAATTGCACACTATTGAATTATGCTGAAATTATCGATGGAAAAAATTGACACAAATTTGTTAGCACAGTTTGCAAGGGTCGTCTACGCGTACACTCTTGTAAAGACCAGAAATGGAAAGTAAGTAAAACTTTTTTGCACCTTTCCTCTTGGCGATTTTTTAAGTGTCGTCACTCCTTTTATTACCCCCAACATCTAGCGCCAAAATGGTTCCGCAAACCCTCTCTTTTACGACTTATTACACCAACAAAAAAGTGTCGCCAGGACCCCCTTTTTCCCAGATGAGGATACTAAACAAGCCGATTATTTCAGCACCCGGATGAGGCAATTTAAGTGAATTGCACCCATCACCAATAGGCCAGGCACTTGTTTGTCAGTTGTGTTACGTTTTACCATGTAAGCCAGCGCAAAAAGAGCTCAATTTTTGGAAGGGGCTTTGATCCGAAATCCATAGGCTACATGTGCTGGTTATTTAATCTGGCTAATAAGCCCCGATTTTTCAATAATTGATAGATTATCCTGCGCAAGGCCACTTATATGACTTTCATGCATGATTATAGTCAAATGAGGTTCAAGTTATTTAAGCATAAAGGGCTCTTTTGGAACTGGCAAATGTCGCGTGTTCTCACGCCATTTTGCTGCGAATCCTGAGCGTGCGAGAAAAATTCCTTTGTGAGATGAAGGTAGATGACTTAATTCTTCACATGCGAAAATGTCGTTATAATCTGAATTATAATCTCAATTTACATCAAGCATTCGCTAAACCATGTTTTTGCAGGTGGTTATTACTATTGATATTAAGAGCGAATTTTGAGCTACTGCTAGTTTTAAATAGTGAAATACGTATATTTAGAGCTTTCGGGTTATTTAGCAGTTGATGGCCAGTGCTTCGAGCATAATTGGGCGTAAAATACGCTGCCCTGAATAAATTTTATCATCCCCGCAATCCATTTTGCTGGAAATGTTGGCGCAAATAAATGTCATAACGGCATTTGGAACCGATGCATTTTGCCAGACCCGACCTGCGGTACGCCGGCATTTGCTGCGCCAGTGAATTAATCTTGCAATGCGTTCATTTATAACGCAATTTCAATTCCATCCATTATTAAAATAAATAAATCACATTTTGAGGAGTCACACAGCTGGGGATTACTCTTTCTATATTTGTGTGTATATGCCCGACGAATGTAAAACGAATGCTGAATTATGCAAACACGTCAGAAAAGTTGGCTATAACAGAAACTCCCACTAGTTTCACATCCTGTACTTCAAGTTCCTTTTCTTGTTCAACCCTACAGCTTTCAGTCGAGTGCTTTTGGTCGCAGGTTGGGAGGGTAATCCTTTACGAGCTACATTTCCTCCCTTTCACGTACATTTCGCTTTACACATGGTGCTTGAGATAAAGGGCAAGTAAGCGTGAAAAAAAGTACAAAGAGTGAGAGCTAAGAGATTTGACTTCAAATTTCCTTTTATACGATGCTTCTGAGGTCACATCCCCTTCCTTTCCCCTTTGTTACGTGTTTTTGGACTTAACTTTGTGCTCGCCTAAATTCAATTGCCTCTTAACGAAGGCTTCCTAATTACTTCGCTAACACTGAAACCACAACACGTAGAAGTCACCTTCGTGGAGAAAAGGGCACATCTAGTTCGTTACGATGCATTCGCTGCTTGTAAAGACACTTGAAGAGAGAGCCATTTACGCCATGCAAAGCAAGTTTACTTTTCTCGTTAACTGTGCAGGGGATCCTAGGGTTCGAATAAGTGATGAGAACTACTGGGCCTATCAATCACAGCTCTTTCTCAGCCTTTACGCCCAACACGTGAGTAATTGGCCTACATGTGCGACATACGCGTAGCTGTTGTGTAAGTTTCCTACTTTTATGCAGTAGTGTACTGATATTCATGCACGACTCATTTCTGGATCTGGTGTAGTGTACATCTTGACAAAAATATTTTTGGCTTAATCGGGACTGAATTCTGCTAGATAAAAATAACTTGGCCGTCATATTTCCAAGTCGACCTGCAGCCCTCTTACCGCCGATACATCTGAAACACTCGCAAAATCCTGCTCTGAATACGAAAAAGTTGCACACCGGTGCTCTTGTAAGGTACAGCCTACTAGAAACATGACATTATCTGTGCAATTTATCAACTATATTGGAAAGTATGTTTATTATCGTTAATAAGTTATTTCAGTTCAATTATTAAATGCTAATTACTTAGAGAGGAGTTAATGTATTGCAATCAGTGTTAATTGAACTATACTCTAACTACGTGCATCGTTATTGCGCTACGCAGTATTAGCCCATTATGTTCGATGGACAAAAGAGAAGTGTCAAAAGTATATTACAGTAGGGATGTAACATATATAGCTATTAGAACACATAGACATAAACTAATATCTAAAATCTACACGGGTCACACACACACAGGTTGCGCTCAGTTGTTGACTGACAATCAAATTTACAACAATATATAGCAAGATGAAACCCTCACCTCTGGTAGGTCGTCGATCGAAGGCCTACATGATGTTATTTTTATTTGATGTTATTTTTAGTAACAATGAAAAACCAATTAATATCCTCTTACCCCACGGTTGACGACATATCTTTATTCATGCGCCTAGACAAATAAATAGCACCAGATGAAGCTATTTACATTGTTGAATTCCACAAGTGAAAACTGTTGCATCTGTGCCTGCCGAGCCTCAGTGAATCATCATGCATGGTGCAATTCACCGAGGGGACTGTGAAGGTGACAACCGTTTGTAAGGCAAGAATGAAAGCGTGCTGACATCCACATTGCCCGGAGCAGCTGTTAGGTGAGGGCCAAATATATGGCCCCACCACCTTGAATTTCGCTAGACTTGCTAGAGCAGCAAAGTGACAGCCACATTGTCCACTTGGGAGCAAATGCTCGTAACTTAAAACAATAATCCTTTCAACTACAACAGCTCCGGAATTCGTCCCAATAATATCGCGACATGTAAATAATTTCTTTAAATAGAAAATTATTATTATTATTGTTATTGTTATTGTTATTATCATTATGATTATTATTTCATGCTGAACACGTGCTCATATCGGTGCTGTGTAAGAAAATAACTTGCACAGCAAATTGTTTTTGAAAACAACTTTGACTTTCCTTTTATACCAATATAACTCTCACACATCAAAGACTAGTTGGCCAATCCACGTTCCTCTTTATCATGAGAGTCATCAAGCAAAGACAAAACAGACTAAAAACCAAACCTTTTTATAGCTCTCAAATGAAGCTGATTTCTAGGGCTGGAACAAATTGTAATTGCCTATTATTCTTGGCCTTTTGATTAGTCAGGAGGCCAGGTTCACCCCCGCGTCATCCGAAAGTGTCTTTGATAGAAACTCTAATCACACGCCATGTGCACAGGTAGGCAGCAAGTAACAACCGTCCAGGAAATCTCAACTAGCATGATCGATTTTCAGGTCGTTTGACGGCAAATTTCAACGCACATCACTGCCACGACCTCGTTTCGCTAATGGGCTACTAACGACGGCGAATCAGCAAAATCCCTCAGGGTGTTCAATCTGCCATATGTACAGTGCCGCTACCAGAAAAATTAATATCAATTGTACCGGTAATTAGCGGGGTTGGCGTCAATAATTATTCATTTCAAGCAGGCCCCCCCCTTCAACAGTTCAAAAACCGCTGTCCCCAGCATGCTTTATAGTCCAATATCGAACGGTCAGCAGAAGTGTGCCCATGACTAATAATGCAGGTTGTCGAGCGGTTGATTGTGCTTGGAAGGTGTTAGGTGAGACGGAAGTAGAGGCCGGCTGCCTCTCGACCATGTATTGAGGCGAGTGGAACAAGCAAAGGCACTCCCTCTTCCAACTCCACTTGGCCTGAGAGGGCTGCTGGGGGACTCCCATTTCTGATTAATGCCCACCACTTTGAACCCCAGAAAATCATGATGGCCTCAGCTGCTGGACGAACTAAACGCGCAGAGGCTCAAGTTCGACTGGCAATATTGTCAGGTGTATTGTGTTACAGGGTTCAAGAGACGAACCGGCGCTTCTAATGAGTGCCACGATGTGTCGCAGCAACTGGGGAAGGTGATATACCACAGTATGGAAATGGCATGTCAAATATTTATGTCAAAATGACTGCGAGTGCTTTTCATATGCATGTGGAAACTAACTTGGTTAGAGCTGGCATATCATAAAAGGAACTGTTTCAAAACATGTCCGTTTGTCCTTTTCGGACATGTGCAAAATTCATCCTTTTTGAGCCTATTTATACAAATAATTTAGATCTGTGCACTGTGATACGTAATGTGACTATACCGGTAGTGGTTAATTACCTTGCAACGAAATCCGAGCTGCCTCGATAGCGGGACAGAGAAGTACAATTGGTATATAGAAGAAACTGGGTCTTCAGTTACAAATCTATGAGCCTGCAGCCTGGAGCACCGGACGCCAAAGCAAGTGGAATTATAAATCATGATGAGATAAAAATGAGCACCAGATTGTGCAAGTTGTTTCCCCTTTGGCTGTTACAGTGGTAGATTTTTAGCGTCTGAAGAAGTATTACTTTAGGCCTATAAAAACCTTGGACAGAAAATTCACATGTAAGAAACATTATTATTTCAAGTTGCATCCTAGCTAATTAAGTGCATATTCGATTAATAAAATATTATCGGTATGCTATAATGTTCCCATCCTGAGGACCTATTAAATATTCAATAAATATGGCAAGCAACCTTTTCAACCTGGCAATTTAATAGTTGGACACCAGTCTGCAAGTGACGAATTAACTGCCACGGTGGTCAGACTAATAGCGTTAATGATGTGACATGCACCGGGAAGCGACAAAAAGTTTCCCATCTATAGTAACAACATTCTAATTTCAATCTCATTAAAAATCACTCCACCTGTTGAGAAATCACGTCTGTAATTTTGCACTCTTGTGATCAAACAAGTAACACCCTCTGGCCGTGTGGGTCATCCATGATTAAGAAATGCATGACACGTCAGTTGACTAGAATCTAATTCCGAGTGACAATCACTGTCCCCGCAGGTCTCACGTAGTTTGACAGCACGTCGAGTGGAAGCTATAAAGTGGGTGACAAGTGGAAGCCGCACTATGATAATACCCAAATATTCCTGGATAACTTCATCATGGTGTTGACGTCAAAAAAAACGTGGAACTCTGAACCCAAAGTTAATTGGACCAGCCATTTAAGCATCATCCTATCTCATAGGTGCAGTTCAGACTATTTATTGGAAAGATGGTCTAAAAAGTTAGGACTAGTCTTTGGACTTGGTCCAAATTGGGTTTTACATACACTTAAGACTACCCAAATAAAAAAATCACCGGAATGTACCACTACAAACATACTTTTGTATTTTAAAAATGCAGGCTCCTCCACCCCTTACACCTGCCCTGTCCTCGCCTAATTAAGGCCAATTACTGGTTGGCACCCGGAATCAACAGCCCCCCGATTGTAGTGGTAATTCACACGAGGACATGCCAAAAAATAAATGTCCAAAAATGAACGCGCACCCAAGTCACTCCCATTCACAAGCACAGTTCCTGTTGAAATGCAATTTGCAATCTGAATGTCATCAGCTCGCATTCAGGACCCAACGTTTCCCTCCCTAAAATGCGCTATATTCAAGCAAGGTACACTCTGGTTCAGAAGTGGCTCATAATGCCAAAGGAGAACGGAATAATTTCGTGCAGAACTTCTCATGCGGAAGCTGACACGATACTAATGCGGTTGAATGTACGCGGATCGATGCCAAGTATTCCCTTTTCGCGAATCTGAACCGGAAATTTCTGACTTTCAATTTCACCAGATACTTCTTACTCAGAAACACGTTCTTGTTTCCTATTTGACTTTTACAACAACGGTGCTCCAACACGAGTACCTTCGATGGGTGGTTAATTAAGGCACAACCTCATCAATTGCAATACCATGGGATCACGAGCATGACATCAGTAACTCAGCATGTGTGAGTGGTTAATTAATAATCGCTTGGATGAATGAGGGCATGCGAACAAACTAGATGATAAAAAATTCAGTCTCAAGAGGTTAAAAAACATGTCATAAAAAGAGCATATTTGCACTTAAATTAACTTTTTTTACACTTTGTAGTAGATTAACCAAGTCGGGAAAGGCGTGAGGGGGTGGGGGAGGTTTACGGTGCAATTTGCATGTAACCTTCCAGCACGACCATGCAGCAAAACCAGCACATCATTTAGTAATTAGGCCTAATTATAGCTGCCTGGAATCCTGTTTCCTACTGCAATTGATTCTGCATCCCATTGCTCGAGTTACGCAGTTAGCTAGTTTCATCTGATTCCCGGAAATAATTACGCGGGCCACTTTGCCGAATCGCGCTAAGCTTGAGTTAGTTCTGATTAGATTCATTAAATAACTTAGGTTCGAGAAAGTAGACTTTATATTGGGTTAAGGGGTAACCTTCACCTTATGTGCTTCTCAGACTCTGCTTATTTGTACCTTATGGCGCCTGTTTGTTATACTTCCCCTACGACAAGGGTGAAGTTGCATACACATCAGGATGGGCTCATTTTTGAATATTCGCCATGACAAGCATGAATATTTGACCAATACTGTTCATGATTTCCCTGATTTCCGAAGCACATTTTTGATGCAGCCATTTCGCTGATACGAAGAAATAAACATTTTCTTTCAGTATTCCTTGATTATTTTATCCTAGTCAAGGATGCCTTCCCCATTGGTTATTCCTGTTCCAACATGTTCCAAGGGATATCTGCTTTTCCCTTCAACTAATGAGACCGTCCGTCTGATATTTGTTTTCTTTCTGCCTCAGTTCAAGGGGTGGCTCTTGCTCTGCTCTTTGCCAACTCATGGGCAGAGGTAATCACGAGAATAGGACAAGAACATAAAAAAAGACAGTGGTCGAAGCTGGCATTTGCAAACTTCCAATTCCCATCGGAGGTAAAAACTCTAAAGGGGGTTTCACTGGGAATTCCTACGTGGCTGGCTTTAAATCAAACTACGAAGTGAACTTTTGGGAGGAACTGAAAGCTCTTAGAGGCATGGAAAAGCCTGGGGAATCACTTTTGCCCATGGAATCCCATCTTCATCTCCCGAAAGGCTCCAAACTTTCATTTTCTCACCTTTTTGTAGTCAACATCTCCACCTTTCATATTTTTTTAAAAAAATCCACAAATGCGTAAGGTAGAAGGCTCAATTAAATCTGTCTTCTCAAATAGATGGCCAAAATACGATTGATTCAAATAATGATTTAAGGCTATTTCAAGTCGCAGTTCACCAATCACTTTCGTTTGAATATAAATGCTGATTCCTACCCTGTGGCATGCAGTTAAATAAATCTTCCAACTCTCAAAGGGTCCATCTCACTTCTTTGTCATGCACCTAGCTAACACCTGGGGCCCACTTTCAGTTCCTCGATAAGCCCAACTAATGTCACTGCAGTATTCCTTGCCCACATTTCAGAAAACTTGATCGGAGGAAGCCTTTATCCTTGTCAACTACACCAGACGTGAAAGGATTTCTGCGTAGGTTACCACAAAGAGGGAAGTTTCAACTTCAATTGGACGTTCAGGCTATAGGAGATTCAAGAGAAACAGCCAAGTCCACTCTTGATCAAGTTTGCACTGGACAGGTGTCCGGCAGAGCAAGCAAGACCGACTGATAATGAGCTTTGAGCAATCCTATCCAGCAAATTATAGTTTGCTTAACATCAAAGTGTCAACGAATCAGCCAAGAAATTCATAACGACATCGATCTGTAATGCATTAGGAGACCTACAAAAAATTGATAAACAATATTAACCTATTTTCTGCTTGCCTAACTCATACACTTGGTGGTTACAAAACATGCAGTGTATTTCATAATAATTCCGACAAACTTTACGTAAACTACTGGGCACTAGCTGGAAGTAATATGCAGACAATTATGATGCCAATTTCAATAAATGTAAATCTTGTAGGCTATATCGAACGTTATGTGGGACGTGCACACACATTGTGTTGATTTTACAAGCTTGAATCGAGCATTCTAGACGAGTGCGATACTGTACAGTGTTACGCTCATGCCTTCATGTTGGGACCGTGAACAATACGTAATGCGCGCATCTAGTAAGCGGATGCAATGCTAATTACTCATTGTGCTGCAGGTCATGTTATTTTGGCAAGCACGATTCACTGCACCAGGGTTTCTCCTCTATCGGCATTTTTTTTGTACCGTACCTCTGGACATCTCAATTGCCACACATCTAGTTTAACAGTAAAAAGCACCATTTTCCTTTTCATCTAACGCTAAAATCTCTATTCCATCCTGCACATTCCCTCGAATTAATTGCTCGGGAATTTTAATTTAGTAAAATGAGGCAGAATTCATTGCTCTTTGGCATGTTTTAATCAAATTTCATTTCCATATCCAATACCTAACGGCAATAACGTGATTCGAATGAAAAGATACTAATTCATATGCTACCGTTATCAGACTTTTTCCTAGCCGTTGCAATCGATCAAACACTTTAAAAAAAAATATGGCGTAAGTATTGGATGATCACATTTCAGATAATTTGAAACGACCAGCTCATATTCTGCAATCAATCCCGAGTCACGTGGCTATTAATACCACCCTAACAAGCAACAAAACAAGGGTCTGCTAGAATCAAGGTGCGACTAGAGACACCCTATTTGATAAGGAGGGTGCTTGACCTCACGCCGGATGTGCTTGCATTGATTGATCACCCTTTCTGTCCACTGGAACCTCCAGGTTCAATTTGGCAGTTGTGGCTAGAATTTTTTACCCTGCCATTTATCACTTTCACAAGCGCTTTTTCCCACATAAAAAAAGCTCTTTGGCTGAGCTCCAGCCATTCATCTGCGCCGGACTGGCAAGATTTTTCTAAAAAGGTATGCTGGAAAAAAAGGCTGCTGAACTCGCCAATTCACTGGACTATCATTCATTATTCCTAGGTTGTCAGTTCAGGTGAAGTTACCTTATACGCTAGCTGGTCATGTTATTTCCGTGCAGGAAATGATTACATGATCGATTTTCTTGAGACGTTCCAAAGGGTCACATTTCATGTTTCGAATGTCCTACAAGTTGGGAGTACAAAAAAAGAAGCGGTGCTGCGCTTCAAATTAGATATAAATTATATGGGAAATCTAATTTTAGAGCGCTCATGGTAGCATGGGAAGGTTTTATAAATATCACTTTGGCTGACTGGCGAGGGATATGAATGCATTCCTTTCTGAGTGTAATACTCGTGCTCTGACCACAGCCGAATTCTGCGTGGCCACTTTTCAACACGCTTAAATTAAATGTGTCGAGACAAGAACGTGCAATTTCTAGCATTAAGGCCATTTCACAAAAAAAATGTCGCGCGGCAAACGGCGCGACTTGCGGCAAATTTTTATTTATATTTATTGTTGCCNGCCAATTGTTGGCAACAATAAAATTTGCCGCAAGTCGCGCCGTTTGCCGCGCGACATTTTTTGTGTGAAATGGCCTTTAGAATTATTTGCTACAGAAGTGCGGGATTTCCACCCATTTTAAAAAGTTTTCTAGCAACCATAATCAGATCACTACAATCTGACACAAATGTATTTTGTGATAAAAAAACCTTACGTCCTCAGGGACATTGCACCATTCATAATGGGCATGCAATGAAGCGACGATACCCTACGACTTGTCGCAATGTCATCGATCTAATCCCCAACCCTGATCCATGGCTCAATATTTTCCTAGCAGATTTCAAGCCCTACCCACAGCCATTTTTACAGAATTTTGAAATATCCGGCCTGTTTTACCTCTCTGCGTGGTGGCTGAACATGCATAGAGAGCAGACAATAAATCAGAACTCACTTGAACTCAAAGTGGCTTCCTTTCCGTCCGAAAAAGGGTGCTGCAAAGGTAATGAGCCACTCGTTGGTGGCGCTGCAGTCGAGGAACGGCGATGCCCAGACCCCGTCTGCGGCCTCGGTGGTCAGGACTGTCCCGGCAGCGTTGTTCCCCGTGCCGTTCACCCCGTCCTCAGCCGAGCCCTTCCCTCCGCCGCCTATTTCGGCCACCTGGGGATCGATCGGGTGGTCAAAGTTCTTCTCCTTCAGCCTCCAGAACCACTCGCTGCCTGGGTTCCCATGGATGTCGTAACTGTTGTTGAACAGAAGCGACAGGTCCTTCGCGTGGGCCATGTCCGAGCCCTGGCGGTACGCGTATATGCCGAACAGGTTGCCTCGGGGCACACCCGGAAACGCGCCTCGGGCGAAGGCCACGGCACTAGACACCATCCCGCGGTCACTGTCCAGGTTGGCCCCGGCCAGACCCTGGTAGAACTCCTGGCTGCTCAGACGGCTGTTCTCCTTCAAGAACCCGGCGTCGCTGAACAGGTTGTTCAGGATGTTGGCCGAGTGAAGAGCTATCCGCTGTTGAGAGCTAAACCGGGAGGTCATCTCCGGGGTGATGGACACCTCGTCCATGACCACCAACCCGCAGCTGCCGTCCTTCAGGAGGGACTTCTTGGCTGCTTCCATCTTGTCCATGATCGCCTGGAGCTTGTCCACTTTGGAGTCAGGGGGCCTCGGGGACGACTTGACGGAGAACTTTTTGCCATCGTCCGACAGGAAGTTTTTCTGCAATACATTCCAGAAAGTTGCTCTACATTGGTACATTTACAAGCTTATTGGGAATGGGCAGCAAGTCTAGTCATTCAGCATTGGCAGGATGCCAGAAGGAAACGTGGCCTCTTAACAGGTCGTGCAGGAAAAGTCAACGTTAGTTTTGGCACAGTGAGGACAACCTAGCCAATTTTCAGTTGAAGGGAGGCGATAGACCCTTACCACAAGCTGTCAGAAGTTGTTCTCCTAGATGAGTTATGAGTTTCACGCACAGTTTTTGGTATGCAAAATATTAAACCAGTCTCATCCATGCCTAATAAAAATTAATAATCACTCGAAAAACGTAGTACGTTCCTCTGGAAGTATCCTCAGTAGTTAGATTTTTTTTGGCACTAATGCTATTAGTATTCAGTTCTGCCAGATACACTGTAATTTCATTTCGATGCTAATATTATCATGCTATTTTTTTCTTCAAAATGAGCTGTTGATTTACTCCGAATATGCGATATTGTTTTTATAACGTCATATCGTACAGTGAATTGTTGTCCTTTAATTAATTCTTAAACGTTAAATGGCACACCCTGTATTTCAGATCCTGCCAGTAGGTAAATTCCAGGCACATGTTGGAAGCCATCCTTACCTCACTCTTATGCAGCTGGTGCTCGTCAGTGGCAGCCATATAGCTCTTCTCGGCCAGGATGGGTCCCCCGCTCCCATTCACCGCCTTTCCAGACACCGTCACCACACTACTCGCGCATACAAAGGCAACCGTGAACCACATGACCCAAGCAGCCATGCTGGGTAAAATTGGGATCAGGTCATCGCGCACATTCTCTCACCGCCCCGTATTGAATCGGGTGCATTTGGCTTCCCATTTGACTTGACCAAAAAACGAGGTGGAGGACGGGGGGAGAGTTACCAACAAAAAGAGTAATAAATGGAAGTAACAAAGGGAAGGAAAAAGGAAGGGAGGGGGAAACGACACACTTTGGTCCGCGGATTAGGTCATTTCGTTCCCATCCATGTTTCGCCACTTCCCCATTTAACGGTTGTCCACGAACACGTGCTGGGACACCAACATGGTCTCCAGAGGAGATGGCGAGTCGCCAGACCGACTCGGCAGCATCCTCTGGCGCATCTTCGGCTGATGACCACCGTGGGTTATTATGTAGGTGCTGCTCTTGGCAACCTCCCGCTCGCTCGTCGCTCTTGCCCAGGAGTGATATAGAAGGTCCCTGGCAGCGCTTCCCTGCAAAGAGCGGCAAAATCCAATCAATTACGAGGACACACTCCCGCCCCCGTATCTGATTTGGCCCCGGATCAAGGCCCGGGGATACGGACCACATTTGCTATCAGTTGCTGAAAGTATGTTGGGGTCGAAAATGCCAACGCAGGTATATACCGAGTCCGTCTATAAACAAGGAGAGAGGGAGGGACAGCCGTGTTTTCAACGCACTAACGCAAAAAATTTATGCGCAAGATTTTTCATCGTGTTGTTGTTGTTATGTAACGCATTCTGTGCAGTGAAGGAAATTTGAGTTACCTCATTTTGGGGGAAAAGTTGACTCAAGACCTTTTGCAATTTGGCTCTTCAACTGCTGCATGGGGTATCCATATAAAGGGAAGTACACACTACAGGTGTAATATTAATTTCGTCGTTCCGTCAGGTACAGAATTAACAGTTTATTTTGCCATATGTGCAGTGACGTTCAAATAATTCTCCATCATTACACGCAGTAACACGCTAAACGTGAGTTCATGCATCGCCTGCCAGGGGAGTATTTTTTCCCAGCCTCGGGTAAATAATAAATACCCACAATGAGTGCTTTAAAATTTCCTGTAAATTGTAAAATTAATGCAAAATTAGCAGGACTGTATGACAAAGAGGTGTATTTAGGTATACGACTCGGGCAGACCTAGGAGCATTTTGATTTACTAAAGTGTACACAATGATGCAAGGATTTGCACATCAAAATAATAATGATTCTGTTATCCATGTTACAGACGATATCATTTGTGTTACTGCTTTGTGTCGAGGTTAGTCGTAGGCTTTAGGAACAGAGTGCGGTACTGTACTCGTACATATCGTACCCTATACATGCCATGGCCGCAATATTCTAGACAGAAGGGATTTAATTTATGCTGATGAATTGAAGGAGATGTAAGAGAAGGCCTCAATTCAATGGAAAATGACGCGAATGAATGGGAGGAAATTTATGATGAATAAAACTTAGACAAATAGTATTCAGTGGTTAATGTAGAATTGAATGTAAAGAGTGCATGAAATACAACAAAAATGAATGGACTGTAATTGAACGGCAGATGAATGCAAGTTGAAATATGTGAAGTGGAATGGTTATGAGTTCTCCATATAAAACTGAAAATCGAATTTAATATCATTAATTTAGTTGGTTTCCATAACTATAAAAAGCCGCATCATAAAACCCAAAGTATTTGAATCAAACCTCACTGAAAAAAACCAATAGGCTACCAAAGCACGCTTTGGAAGCATTTCCATCATTGCCATAATGTATTATATATTCCTTTCACTTTATACTCATTTTAGGTACTATTATTTCCTCAATCTCTGACTTTATTGCATTTCTGAATTATTTCTAATGGTTATTGAAATATCAATTGCATTTTAAATACTCTCGATTGTCTCACATTTTTCCAGTTTTTAATGCCCACCGCTAAAGATGTAGTAAAACTTGGAAATGAAACCCACACATAGTGTAGTAAATAATCCGTACTCTGCATATCGAACTTAGGTAATAATGCGAGAAACATTCGTTGCCTCAATGTCCACAATACACTGTTATTATGTATATCCAACTTCACAGCCATTATTCCTCACGCACGTGATCAATATTATGCTGCACTGTACCACCCTTGGCACTACCCTTGATTGCGAGCCCTTTCGCACGTTTTGCCACGAAACACCATTCAAAACAGACCTGCAGGATATACCACATTTAAAGCGGTAGCCCAGTTGACGCGAATCATAAACACTTGTGGCCAAGAATTTATGGACGTCAAACTTTGAGCAGTTGAACAGCATTGTACAGAGTATGCAAACAGTGACGATGATACAATTACCTTTGAAACATATTTACGTATAACAGTCAATGACGAAGTGACTATTATGTAACCTACTTGATAGTAAGTTAGCAATAATTCGCTATGGAATATTAAAGTTCATCTAACTATCAGTTGATTGGTGTTGGCATGTATAAATGATTTTTTTGCAATTAGCCAGCCCATGCTCGCTCTTTTGCATAATTTTATGCACTCTGCAGCGTGTCCCCCATACATTTTTCCCATGTGCAGCAGTTTTGAAAAAAAAGTTCACTTTAACCAGGGTGTATAAATATTCCAGAGCAATTCAGTTGCAAGTCAGTTGGAACGGACACGTTTACAGGCGCATTTGTTTTCCACCAGTCCTGTGGGGGCTAACCTGCAGTTCCACGCATTCATCAGCGACAACCATTCAATCAGTCAGCACGTTTTTGCCCCTCGTCTGTCACAAGAGTTGTCTCTTTTCCTGCCCAACCTACCGCGAATGATTTCCTAGTCACACATTTTTTTGTAGAATTTCTAATGAATCCCAATGTCTGCTTACGTCGATTTGCAAAAACCAAAAAAAGCGAAGTCTAGTAGTTTCTCTCTTACAGAAAAAGCAACCCTTAATCACTTTTTTGCGCAGTTGACTTTGCCCTACACGGTGGTTGACCCTTCAAGCACGTCAATCCTATTTTCAAACCGCATCAAAGTGCAGTATGGCATGGTTAACCATCAGTACTCCTCACTTAATTTTGAAGCATGACATTTACCTCCATATTGAGGAACTTTCCTACATTCCTCCAAATATTTTGACGTATATCGGCCTTCAATAATTCATCCCACAATTTTTTTCCATTTTCACGGAAGACATCCCAAGCTGCTAATATTAGCTACCATGTCTTGCTTCAATCATGCTGAAAAGCACAGCCTTCCATTGCTGCTTTTTTTTACGAGGCTCATCTTTTTCTTGGAGCGGTCTACCCTTTTTCTTTTTTTCAAGCGTTGCCTGCCATCGATTCCAAGACGTGCTTGATTTTCATGGAGGTTCCGGAAACTTCACCGGTGATGCAGGATTATACGGGACCGTAGGAGAAGACCAACCCACAAAAGGATGGTATTCCGGAGAGAAAGCTAGGCCTTTTGTCTACGGCTCTACGCCATCTATTTCACGGTGCTTGGAGTAATCATATTGGTAACTGAAAGCACGTACAGCATACAACATTGTGCTCCGGTGATGCAAGCTACTCGTGAAACTACAGGGTCATGAGTTCAGAAATCGGCCTCAATATTAGATATCAATTTCTCCAGGGACAACATTTTGCAAAAAAATCGTTCACATAGAGACATGTTGAAATTATTCTCACTTTGAATCAGGTCAAATTGTTCGCTTTTTTTCAGCAGGCACTCAGGCATGAAATTCAGTGTCGAATTATCCATCGTAGATATGAATCGGCAGGGATGAATTTCATATTGAAGTCTTTTACCAATAGGCGAAAATTCCCTTCAGTAGAGGTAAAAACGGAACCGAGTGAATGATGCTGGTTAGTCTGCGGAATGTCAGAGGCTTTTTCCGCTTCATTTGAACTGGGGGGGCTCAGTTAGATTCACTCTTTTACATCTGCCACATAAGGAGATTTTAATTAAAATTCCCCTCGCTCTAATAAGAATGTAAATGAAGGGAGATAGAGGAACCTTTATTAGGTTCACAGTTGATGCTACTTTGAGGGATCAATGTCAACGTCCCTCTTTTAGATCCGGCATCCGCAGTTATTCAGAGCCCTAATATCTACTAGCAACTTCCGTTCATTTCGACGCCATTTAACGCGTTTATTTCAGATCCGTTTTTATTACAATCGATGGAGGTACAATATTACAGGGTGTGCAGGACATGAACCACAAAAATAAAGCATTTTTATAACCCGTTAGTATAGCAAAAATGTGCAGCTGAAAGTTTCCACGCTAAAATCAGCTATCTCGAACGTGTGGTCATGGGCCTCAACCAAGCTATCGATTTCAAATAAAACTTATCCAACCCTACTATAGATTATACTTAGCCCATGGTCCATTTACAGATGCTGCACTGCCAAAGAGCATTTCCCCCGCATAGCTATTAGGAACAATCGTACATGAATAAACATGCCATTCTCTTTTGCTTTACGACCCTACAGCACCCCCCCCCCCTTTTACGCTGGTCTAGGCAGTTTTAGCAAAAGCCCCGTGTTTGTCTACAACTGCAGCTCCTCTAATCCACTGGCAAAGGTCCACAAATCCGTTAGGACCTCGTTTTCGCACCATGGTCCGGCTTAAACTGGCTACCTAGACGCCTTGCTCTTAGCCAATCAGCACTCTCTGCGCGGCGGTTAGAGCAAGAAAAATAACGTACAGAAGAGCGCAGTTGCTTCATCCATGGTTGGGGTCGACCAAGTGTGAGTCGCACAACTCAAGTCTTTTTGCGCCTGGAGGAACACCATTACACGGTTTGATGACTCCTCAGGACATTCTACTATATGCTCAAAGCAAGCAAATTTTCTCTGCTCTGCAAGAACGGAGCCACCAAAATGGCTGTCTCTTGGGTGTTGGGGCAGTAAATTTGGAGAAGCAAGCTGTCAATTAGCATGGCGGAACGTTCTTATTTCCGATATACGAGACACCTGTCATTATAGCTGCAATAGTGTATGAAATAGTGAATTATAGCATGTTATAAAAATCGCAACGAGCAGCGAGTTCCCATTGGCTCACGCTGGGAAGCGTCAGTGCCAAAAACCGTTACGAGAAGGCCCGGAACCCACGTGTACAAACGACAATTTCTGCATGACATACCATCAGCAGCAGAGATGCCCAAAATGACAGCCGATGCACATGGTCCTTACCTTTGCAGCACCGGTCACGCCATCAATCATGCAAAGAGTGGGGTCCGGTCCACGTACGGAGCACCCAGAACTAAGGCGCACGAGTCTATTGGCTCCCATCCCCACGAGCTAGGCGGAGGGAATGGCCCTAGCTAGTACTTTCCTTGTTTTTCTTTCTATTCTCTTTCTTTCTTTCATTTCCAGTCGGTTTTTGGTGAGCCCTAGAGGAGCCGGGGAACCGTGCGCATCGGAAGCCGAAAGTGGACTGGGTACAGAGGTGATGACGTAGCCCCCCGTCGTCATGGTTACGCCTCGACTTCAATACTTTACTCCCTTCCCTCCCCAACATCCCCCTCCCCACTCTCTTCCTTCCTTCCTCCTCCCTCCCCCTGACATCAACCCCCCAACCATTCCTAACCCTCCGAGTTGAACTGAAATTCTCCCGGAACTAATAAAAAATTGAGAAATCGCGCTCATTTCAGGCATATTTTTACATGCAGGAAGCAAGGGGGTGACTTATCGTGCGAATGTCCTAAAAATAATGGCGCTTATTTTTGCCGGATATCCATGATGCGATTGTGGTTTATATGAGTTCAGTTTTGAGATTTCCTGATCCATGTGACTTACACTGATTCTCAAACTCATGTCACTTGGTTCGGTTCGGTCCCAATAGTACACAAATAGTTTCAGAGGCGCTTGATTTTGCAGGTCTAATTTAATTGGGGTCCTCAGAGACGGAATGCAGAAGGGGGAGATTAAACAGAATCGCATATACGAGACGGGTGGGTTTATGTGTAGGTTGAAAAAGTGCTTATGGATTTTAACTGCATCAGGTTGGGGGAAAATACCACGTACTGAGTCAATATTGATGGAATTGATTTTTTATGTGAAATCATCAGCAACGCAAGCATACTTTAATTGACTCGGATTTTTAAGGGAGAGCTTTAATAAAGGCATGATATCCTATCCTTGAAAAGAGATAAGCCATTTATAGCAAACTTCAAGTATATGCCCTTGACTGGTGTATATTTTGCTATAGGATGGATCATCTTCACTCAATCACATCAGAGCATCTTCTCACCCATTCCTTTCGATTGAAAATGAGCTCAGAAGTCGATCTCACTCTGACTTACTTCCTTATCCGTTGCTTCAGCCTATTGTGCACTCTCATACTGGGTAAGCCTTCTTTCGGAATCAATCTGAAGGGCTTGGGCAGAAAATGTTACAACACCTGAAAGCCACACTGGCACCTTTCATCTCCTGCGGCGCACATTTTCAAAGGGCGCGAGTGGTTTTCAACAAACATCTTACGCTTCGCCGCCGTTTATTTGGTTATAAGAAGGTAATGGCTGAATGCGAAATGCTGTTATGAAGTCATTAACACACTATTGCAGAAAATTACTTTGACTTTCTAAAGTTCAAGTTGAAGTTCACATTTTGGAGAGGGATGAGGATGTACAGTAAATATGACCATGTCGTTAACGTAGCTGCCCAACTTGAGTACGGAAATAAATTTGAGGACAATGCGAATCTAGAACACGTAGTCCTTTCAAAGAGGTGAACACGGTTTTACAGAAATGTAGGTCAATTCCATTCATTGCTTGACCAAAGCACCTTCAACGTATGGCTTCATGTATTACAGTACGACAGTAGGCGTTTCCAAGGTATAATCTGACCGCAATTCCAGTTGAAAGGTGCAGATGTCCACAGCTAAAATCAGGTTCGTTAGCGATATTTCTCAATCAAACTAGTATCTATTTGCACTGCCATGAGCCTTTAAGGTTATTGCCAACAGTCTACACTTCTCCACATATAATAACACGGGCAGCGGGTTTACAGTTGGGCCTGAGAATTCTCCGAATACTCTCTCAGATGCAAGCGCGCGAGAGAGAGAGAATAGATACAAACGGACCCTGGGGCGGTGTTTCAAAGAATCCGGGAGGGCCAGGAGTCTATCCATCAATGTCCAATCGAGGGCTTGCAGAACAAAAGCAGTACCGCTTCTCTATTCTATACTTTTTTTTCCTCTCATTTGATTTGAACGGCTACCCTTTTCCCCGCCTCTTTGTTGTCAATGCGTTCTCTGACTCCACATATAATGGCTAGAAAATCTCAGCCTGCCATTGTGTACACGACCCCTCTTTTGAAGTTCGCCATTGAAAAAACTATAGAACAGAATTATTGCCCTATAGCAGTCAAGTTCATCCTTGCTGAATCCTGTGCTTCTGGATGGGCATGTTAATTATTCACCTCCGCTACAATTCAATGCTATGCCTTTTCTTGCCCTATGATTATATATTATGTATACAGTACAGTACAGCTTTTGCGATGCATAATGTAGGACAAGCTGAAATCGTGCTATTAGTAGCGTTTGTGTGTACTTTAACAGTTTCCTAAGTATTTTCTACTGATATACATGATGCACTGTTACATAGGGGCCTTACACGGATCTGATGCATTCACAAAAACTGTTGTTATTCTCTTGCAGCTCAATTTCCACCTGGATACATATAGTTAGAGGGTACTTCATCATGTTCTACTGCCATTCCCATTATTCTGGTGGACGTAAAATATTTTTCGCTAGAGGAGATCGCCGAGGAGGAAAGAAAAGAATTCTTGCCGTAGTTAATATACGGCGACTTATAGTCTGCCATTATTGCATTTTGAGTATGCATCTGTTTAGAGGACAACAAAATTCAGATGTACAGTACATGATTGAAATCAGCCATTACTAAAATGTCTGTGCTGGGTCATTGGGAACACAAGCATCGCTGCACCTAAATGCAGGGGACTTCTGAACAAAGGATCCGGACAATTTGTGGGATGCGATGAGAGCCAACCAGCTCTCTCAAAGTACTGCAAAGATACCAACACGGCAACGCTGGTAAATAGCGTGGTTAGCGAACTACCGAACAGAAGAGCAACTACGCTCAATTTACTCCACTCTCTTACACTAAACTTCGTTTCAATGGCTAGGAATGGTGAAAGATTGAAATACAGAGAGGTATACAAACGCATGAAAAGTGACAATCGTTATACGCATCAGATGTGTCAGAATGTATAACTAGTATAAGCTATCTAAACCATGTCATTATTAAACAATGTTGTTAAAAGGGTCAAATGTCACAAAAATACATCAGGTAAGCAGACATTTTAGCTCTGCATTTCAATAACTTATAGCTTATACTGTACAGTACATGAGCAGAAGATGCGTCGATGAATACCTATATAGAGTATAGACTACGCCTTTTCAACCAAGCTTGGAATGGGGCTCTTCCCGGTTGACATCCTGCAGGTATACAGTAAGATTACAAAGAAAAGGGCTGGCATTAGACCGAGTCTCAAGCTGCGCAATGAAGCGATTATTGGGCTGCAAGTGCCGCCAAACGTCACTTGATTTGGCTACGGGGCTGAGCTTTGTAAAGTGTGTGTTAAGGTAGGGCCAGATTGACGTGCTCAGAGGGTCGCCTGCCAGAAAGGTAAAGCTGGCGGATCCTCAGGGGTCCCTGCTCTGCTCACAAGCTCTCTCTAGATGGTGATTAAAGAGGCGCCACCAGCACGGAACGCACGACCGCCTTCCATTTCAACGATCCGAGACTAGAATTCCAACTTGGAAATGCCGACGACACTATTGGCCGTTGAACTTCAGGAGGAGCCATTCAGGGTGGATGGTTTTTTGCAGGGGTTTGTTGGCTGCAACGACATCTTTTGCTTTGCACATGTGGATTATAATGCAGTTTCAAATGATCATTAAAATCCGGAATTTCATATTTTCAATATATTTCTGGCTAATTCATGCTGTTTGCGCGTCTGGCACTGCAGATATTACTCACTATTCAATCGAGACTACTTATGTGCATTTCCATTTTTGCACAATAGTAGAAGTAAATCACCTCATACTTGCCTGGCGAGAGTCCAGTAAAAATGAGTTCCAAACTTGGTTCGTGAGGCTCCCAAATTCTTACGACTCGATTAGGATTGATGTGTAACTGTGCCGGTTGTATTAAATATACTAATATAGGAAAATCCGCATCGATCAAAAATCCTATCCGGGTGACATTTTACTCATAACTTGACTTTATATAAAATTGCGCTTCAATTCAAAACAAGGACATGTTTGCACTGTACACTACTTTATATTCCGGTGACACCCACACTTCTGCAGAGTAAATGTGTAGTTTGCAGTGTATTCTAGTAGCGGTTTAGTACAAGAGGAAAAATATATGTAAACTCGCTGGCCACCTGACCACTGCAGCCACCAGGACTTGCGAAAAACAGGTACGACAGAAAAGGATAATATCACGGCAGTGTTCGGCAGTGGGTGGTTTTTAGCTTACTCTACAGGTCTATCTATAGACAATTTTCCACATATTTGCCACGCATTGAAGTTAGAATTTAGAATTTCAGTTATCGTAAAAGTTACCCAAAGTTTCCAGGTGTCGTCTAATATTAAATATTAGACGACACCTGGAAACTTTGGGTTTGAGACCTGTTTACTGCTATTGTCCTCAACGTCCGTCCGGGACTGGGACTGGGACTGAAACCACCCATAACTCATTTTCGGCCAAAAGTGAACTTACCCTTTTCCCCCTCTCTCCTCCTACCACCACCTCCTCGTACCCCTATACAGGGTGTATCTGAACTCAGTGCCCCGACGTATATGACTGCCTTCCTAGCCACCAGAGGATCGATTTAAGTATAGGAATCATATGTCTGGGCAGCCTCATTACTGAGATACACTCTTTAGCGATTTTTGCCTAATCGCTCCTTCTGACTTTTTAATGGATTTTTCTGGTGTAACTAGCCAAAGAGGCCTTACCACCTGTGGGCAACAAACCAGCCAAGTCCCGCCCCCAGACCTTCCAGAGCCTTCTGACTGGGGGAGGGTTCGATGGGTGGCCTAACCGACAGGATATTTTGTACTACATGTTTGCGGCCAATTATCTCCGTAATGAGGCTGCCCAGACATATGACTCCTATACTTAAATCGATCCTCTGGTGGCTAGGAAGGCAGTCATATACGTCGGGGCACTGAGTTCAGATACACCCTGTATAGACCGTCCCTTTCCCCTTTAAAAAATCTATCCTAGCAAACCCATATTTTAGACCTTTTCTCACCCATCGAAAAAAGTGTTAGTATAACACGGGTCTGTACTATATATCGCTCAAAAACATAGAGACGATTTTGCATTTGATTCAAGTGCAGGCTGCACTTGAGTCAAATGCAAAATCGTCTCTATGTTTTTGAGTGATATAGTATGTCCGTCCGTCTGTGGAAAGGTATCAGGTGGTGGGAGGAAGGAGGCGCGGTCAGGAGTAGGGGGTGGTGGGGGAAAGGGTCAGGCAGGGGGAAGGAGCGGATAGAGTGCACCCGGAACCCGAAAATCGAAGAAAAGTCTCATAGCACGGCTCTGTCTGTCAGACACCTGTCCACAGACAGCAGACAGAGCCATTCTATAAGACTTTTTTCTCGAAAAAGTCTAATAAACCAATGCAATGCTATGAACTGCTGGTTCTGTTTTTCAACTTGTTCTGCAAAAATAATAAAGGTACCGCTTTGCAGTTATCATATTCACCGCTGCACTTGGCGAATGCGGTGCAAAATTGCTAGAATAATGAATTTTCCTCTGTTCATAATTTCATTTCAGCGAAAATGGCCTCTGGGCAGTCTTCGACTTACCCTTTGTAATTGCTTCTTTTGCTTTCCAATTATACCAGCGGCCCATAACGTACGAGTTCCGCAACACTCTAAACTATAGTTTACATCACCGTAGCTTGCAATTATAAAGAGAATACTAAAAAAAACTGCAACATTCACAAACGGAATATCAGCCGCTTGCTTTGCATGCAAATGGTTTGAAATGCAACTGGTATCGTAATTGAACTCGATCGATGTCACATGTTGGCCACAAGCTAAACAGTCTTGTTGTCGGCCTATTATTTTTGTAACGAGACAGTTTTACATGTTCAATCTCACTCAAGCTTTCGCATTAGCGCGTCAACTTCATTCCAAACTCCGGCAAATTCTGTCAGTGCCTTTATTAATCTCCACATTGTATTCTGCCTTCGCATCACTTCATTCAAGTACCATTCACCCAGCACAAAAGGGACGGCATGCACATTTTCTCTACCAGTACACCCTCATTCAGTTTCCACTTATAAAGGATATTCCAAGTATGCGGAAATTTATAGATATAAGTGAAAAATTAATTTTTAACTTTTTGAGCAAAAATGAGGGCGTCTTTAATTGATGTAAAACTGATCCATTTTAAAGTGGAAACTGAACGAGAGTGTGCCGGTACACGTATAAGATGCTACAAGTGCAATAATTCTGCCTAAATATAGCCTTCCCCATGGTATTATTTCCAGGAGCTGCCCTGTCAAGAGCAAAATTCTCCCTGGAGCAGACTTCCCCCTTCAGCCTCTTCCCTATAATTAGGAGAGGACCTACCCACTCTATCCAAGGTCCTGCTTGGCGAATTGGACCCTGATGCTCGAGTCAATACGGACATGATTCAATTACCGATGGTGCAGGTATCGAACAGGAAAAAAAAGTTCATAAAATGGTGTAGGGCTATGCCAAGCCTCCAGCTTGTCATCTTATTCGTAATTGGTTTAATGTCTCGTTCTATCTTGATGGTACATATAGGCTACTGGATACGCGAAGGTAATCAGGTCGCAACTTAGACGTGTAATGACGTTGACAGCAGTCATTAAGAGCGCATTAACGATGGATTAAAAGACGGGGGTACTCATATCCCTGAGAAAAAATAACCGACCGTACAGTCAAGGTGTGCAAATGTTTTGAGTGACGGAGTAAATATGTGATTAATTTGGTTATTCAAAAGAGGATATCATGCGCGTGTAATTAGTGTCCGTTTCAAAGGGAGGAGCCAAAGTCAACAGTTTGCTGGATCGTTAACGGGGGATGGTGGTAAGGTGGGCTTAGCAACAAAGTTACTTTTATATATAAAAAAATAACCAGCATGTGGTTACATAACGCAAAACGCTTTGAAGCTTGAATTTTTGGATGGGAGATTTGGAAAGTATAAGAATCCGCAAAAATCTCTGGGAAATAATCGGATTAAGGCTAAAGCCCAGGACCAACTTGTTACTCTCCACATGAAGCTCCCCTAGTCCTCCTCAGGAACCGTCAATTCGGCTCCGACAAGTTGTAGCAGAAAATCCCTTTTTCTAATCACCTCCAACCTAGATCAACTCAGTTCTGGAAAGTCCTGAGGGAAGAAGAAGTCCATTCCTCTGCACTTTCTTCCCCTTGTCCCCCTTTATTAATGGTCCTCTACGCTCGCTACAAAACCCCCACTTTTTCCAGCACAACCCACATCATCTCGTTATGCAAAAATTACTTCAGTTTTCGTTTTCATCAGGCTTTACGCACGCTTCTACAAAAATAGCTTCTCGTTTTTTTCCATCTCTTGCTATAGGTTCACAGATGCAACTTTATTCCAACTGACAGTGTTGATTCAGACCTCTCGTGATTTCAACCCCACTTTAATCTCAGACTATTGCCCTGCAACAGAACCGCACTTTCCTGGCTTTCCTATTCAGATTGCCGCTAGAGACACCCTTGTAAACCTACGCTTCGCAACCTTTGTCAATAAGATGTTAATGAGAATGAGGACGAAGCCGCCTTTACCCTCTCTCGTCTCCCAAAACCACTTGCAGGAAATGATTCCTGTCGACAATAGACCCCGAGTCCTTTCACCTAGAAGGGAGAAAATGCATTAGTGCAAACAACTCGACTGATGTGCACTTTACACGCCCAAATTCGGTTGCAAAACACCGACCCTGAGGTGAGACCTAAAACCTATTCTATTGATGATCTAGGACCATTTGGAGATTCATCCGGTTCGAACATTGACATCGCGACCTTACTCGTATATGGCTTCACATTGTTCCATATTGTATAGGGAGAAATCTGTCCCCATCATGCGAACTGGCACGTGTATAAGGTGTGGTCACTAAAAAAGTTCAATGCCCATCACAATGCACGATATTAGTAGTGGCCATAAAAGTGTTTCTTCCTGTCCGTATTATTGGAATGCACATGCATATTACAATATTAAGAACAAGGGAAGGAGGTATTAATGTTAGCAAGCTATAAGACAGCTTTATATATGGGTTCGTTGCTCACTTAAGTCACGTTATCGAATCGTTAAACATCGCACAAAGCCCCAGCACAACATAAGCAACCAATTCCACGACGGATTTGGCTCCGGACATGGCCTATAAATATTAACACCCCCATCCAAAGGTGAGATGCCGAAGGACCCGTAACTCCCAGGACTTAGTAAGTGGGCTTGCAAAATTTACAAACGGCTTCCACGCTCCTCTTGGTCGAACAGGAGTGCAGCAGGGAGGCTCATAAATAACTTTCGCTTACGAGGGAGGCATATATTCGAACTCTGCCCATTTTTCTCTCCTAATGCACCTACAAACATTACCTTCCAGACATATACTGATGTACATAGATATTTCCAGCCACAATTATGTAAAATATCCTCAAAATATTAGCTATTATTTTCAACGATTGCCACATAATTTACGTCAACAGTGAAGCGTCGCCATGTACTGAAAGGTCATTCCCAGCAGCAGTATTACTTCAATCGACTTCAGCTTCCAATCAGACGCAGACCTGCAGTGAGTCCTATCTGCTCCACACTTTAATAACGCGAGCAGACAATACGTAATGGAAACCTATGTAGACTATATCCTATCGCGAGCTGGCCATATTGCAAAGGGGGCTGATCCAAAATCCGGCGCGTCTGCTGCACTGCCGAGGCATGGCCGTTAGTAATTGAGCCTGGCAGACGGTTCCATCAGACACAAACACCGCCCCCCCCCCCACCAAAAAAAGTACACATCTTCTCAAACCCTCTCTACCAAACTTGGGGGGGTATAGCTAATTTAGCCGCCTTCCTAAACTCCATTACGGTGCGGGAAAGGGAAACCAACAATTTGGAACGAAAATTTGTGATGCCATCGGGTGGCGGACCTGGGCACTGCAGTGCTCTAAGTACAATTATTTTCTCTCCTTTAGAGACAGGTAGTGGCCTTTGGGGGTCCGCCTGAATAGGTGCCAGGCTTCTGGGTTTAATATGTCATAAGGTGACACTGATTTTGAACGGTCCTCATTGGCCTTTCGCGTTATTAAATAGGCCCGACGAGAAGTGTCATGCTGATGACTTGTATTCAAACAAAGTCCAGGTTTTAATACCCCCGACTGGTGGTGTTCCAGATTTTGCTTCATCCTTCCTGCAGCTTAGTTCCAATTCCAAAACTAATTACAACATTTTGAGGGGTGGTAGGGGTGTAGGTGTAATTAAAAGGGCAAGCAGTGCTTCACCGTAAGCAAGTCCAGCATTTGCTAGGAGAATATCCTAAACCTGAATGTAATTATAAGAGGCGAATTAATTATACCGGAGATTTGGCATTAAAGTGAAACGTTAACGCCATCAGGGCTACTAGCACCCCGTTAGGCTTCATCTGAACTGAATGCGGAAAGGATATAGCTTCTAACTACAAATTATTGTACACATGATTGTTCATAATCATAACCATTCTGACAAACTGCTAAGACACGTACCTGGCCACCAGGGGAGCATTTTATTTAGAGGTGACCACAGCTATGTGCATGAGATAATTAGCATTAATTAAATAGTAAAAAACGTTACTTTATGAGAAAATGCCATGCAGGAAATGGACCTTTAAACGTTCCTATACGACACAGCATCTGCACTTTCTCCTTGCAGAAGTGACCAGAATGCCCTTTGAGGATAGCCACAGCGGCTTAGAGCAGGTGCCCACTGGATCATAAACACGGGATTTTTATTCGTTCATTGCATTCCAATATTGGTTAAGGAGAACTTCCTTAGCTGAATCGATAGTCTCAGTTAAGAAATTTTGGCAACCCTGTGGATGTGTTCATATAACTTACTGTATGTATTTTTCAGGAGGGTTGCTATGTATAGATTTTTTTACGGCACCTAATTTTGTAATTTATAGGCACGAAGCGTATAACTTTCAGGAGTTTAATAATCAGCATAAATATGGTCATGTGAATTAACAGTCTATAAAAGTAGAAAATGCATTAAGAAACTTCCGCAGCACGAATAGGAATATCACGCAGGCTATAATATAAATCAGACTCGGTGATACTGTACCATTTGAGGATGTAAAACTCATGGTAACACTCTTACTCTGTACCCAAGATGGATTTGTGTTTTCCGGCTTTCATGTACATATAATAATTTATGAGAATTAACATCATAATAACTGGAGTTAAGAAGTTGTATTATTGCCTACAATCTACTGCTTTAACACTGTGAAGCAATCTTACTGACATCATCAATACTAGCCTTGCATAATTTGCCTTCAGAGATACTGTGCCTCCTCAATAATTACCATGGGATTTCCACGCAATGCAATTACGAAATACGAGTAGCACAGGCCAATTCTGTGAATATGTCGTATTGCGACGATAGGTGCGGCAAATGGATTAGTTCGAGCGTGGGCGAATTTTTTTTATTAGAGGTTCATCAAATACTTGTATACTGTACGCTCGAGTATAATAATGTTACAGAGACCCTGCCTAAAATGGGCAAATATAATTAATTTTTAACCAAATACTATAGAATGTCACGAACACGTATTACGTACAGTACAAGTCACGCATAGGTGGACCACCGAGGCCAAATAAGTCACATCACACTAACACTGTATAGGTAACATTACGGCACGAACTGACACTTGTGTTTATGACACATTTTGTAATATACCCGCTCACACGCGAAGAGAATAAGAGACAAAGTAAGTCCAATAATTAGCAAGTAAAATGATCCTTCCACCATCTTAAGCGTGAAAGGCTTGGGATACTTGGGTGGCCTGGCCCTTGACCTGGCAGGATTAAGTCCAGCATTCTCCAAAACACCATCCTTCAACCTTCCGGATAAACCGGCCTGAACAACCCACCGAATTTTCTCATTCAGCAAAGGCAAGTACTTAAATCCAAATGGCACGTACATCACAATATCAACGGTCATCAGTCGTTCGTTTGTTAGATGAAACACAGGCATTTCCCCAACGGGCGTGCGGTTTAGCAGTTCGTATTCCAGTTGAGTCTTGTCCGAAAACGTCGCCACGTTGCGGTGCAGTATCAATCTCGTTAATGTCTCGTTAATGTCGCTCCAGTCTTGAAACCGGTTGTAAATTCGGATGTAGTGCGGTTCTGGAAAGTCTTGCAATAATGACCTAAGGTCAGCTTCACCTCCCAATATCAGGCTGGAATGGGCTAGTTCTTCCATTGTGTCGATTGGTGGTAAGTATCGGGGTGTGCTCAGCATCGACACCATGGCTGATCGGTACGCTGTGATTATGACAACAGCGTACAGGAGCCAAAAGGATACAAAAATCCTGCCCGAGTTAGAAAGAGGAAACTTACGAACATCACGCTCCAACAATGGCGCAACAATTATCACAAAGCACTGACGCAACGGCGATAAAAATATGGTCGACTTGGATCCAAACCAGAGTAAAAGAGTAACAACACCAATTGATAGCAACAGTACAGTCCATACTTCTGGAGGAAAAGGTCGAACAAGGGCGGCCCAGGGTGGCCTAGCATTAGGAAAAGGCACGGCACAAATGATCATGTCGTTGTCGTAGTACACGGTAGGGTCACCCGCGCCCGTGTCGACCTCGTTCAACCACATGTACGACACGATTACGTCAGCTTCTCCACGGGTCAGCATACCCTTGAGACCATCGTAACTCCCATTGTCTAAAAGCCTTCCCCAACGTCCATTATCGGTTGGCTCGACATCCACCATGCTACAGTTCATGCTTTCGAGGATCACACGGAGGACACGGCTGCTGTGACCATCGTACCGAACCCGTCCGGTGTTGTCATACCCTTTGAAATTGTACGGTGGGTAGTGGAACGTGGCGGCTCTCCATGTCATGCCGTTCAACGAACTGAATCTGTCTGGAAACAGGTCTGTCCTGTTAAAAAATTCATCTCCGCACCAAGTGTCAATGGTTTTTACCCGTAATTCTTCCGTGTCCGACACTGACTCGTAGTTGAACGCTGTTAACCAGTCTGGGTCCAAGATCGATGGCGTGACCAGTAGCACGTCGGTCAGGTTGCGTTTGGCCAATATCGAAAACACGTCTTTTCGCAGCGATTTTCCTGGAGTCAACACGACCACAATGTATCTAGAGTGAACCACTTGACTATTGTTGGTGAGAAGGAAATCCAAGCTCTCTGCTGTCTGCCTGAGAGTGTGTTCTGCTTGAAACAGCCACAGCACTCCTCCGGAGGTCAACCACTCCGCGGGTCTGCCGCGATGACCCGGTATGTCGAGGATCATAACCCCATGTGACCCGAGCAATCTGGACATGTGTCCATCACATGGGTCGAAAAGTACAGTTAAACTCCGACCTTGCACGTAATCCAAAGCTAATTCCAGGAACATCCTCTGCACTGATTGGCTGTAGCATATGTCTGCCATCTTTGTGACCTCCGGAGCCTCGCTGACCCCGGTCACCAGCATAGGCAGCACTGCCCATGCGGTCCACATTGTAAAGAGTGTCATAATGGCAGGCACGCTCCCAGTCTTTATATACGTGTTTGTCCTGCGCCCGGTATTTTTGCTCGATAATGAGATGCAGTGAATAATCCATCATAAAGGATGGCACTAAATGTTGAAATAGTCCATTGATTACACAAAAGCAGGGCACGGTGAAGACAAAAAGGAGGCTAATTCTTTAGAAAATTAACGGCGGTCAATGACATTTTCTAGTTATAATTTCTACCCCCGTCCATATCGTTTTTTGTTTCAAAAAAGGACTATTGTAATATTTAACGAAGGTCAACCCAGGGCTTTCTCGTGCCTGTCAAAATATCACACCTAGACACGCACTTGGGCAATCGAGCTTGACACTTGCATAAGACAAATCGATATGCTTAGCTCACGGCATGCAAATATGTATTTTCTGGAGAGAATACAACTTCATGTGCTGCAATCATATTCGTAAGATTGCTGCTAAGTCAACTTGATAAATGGAGACTGTTATACTGTATAATGCATGGAACAAGAATGAGAAGTTATCTCGAAACTCAGCTTTCCAGTGAGGACTGTCTGAAAGCTTTCATAGGGCGAAGAAAAGTCTCGGTGATTAATGGTGTTCTGTTCCATTTTTCACTTTTCTTTTGGAGAATGATTCCTAGTCTTAATTAGAAGCACCACGTTCAAAATGCATTATCAAAAGAAACTTCACTTCTTTCTAAAAATTAAGGATTGTTAAAATTCTAGGCAGAACTGAAAAATCACATTTGATATAGCTGCTTATAATACTTTAAGTAGAATCAAACACAGCTTTTGTGTCTAAAATACAGGCATGTTTGAGAAAAATAATTAGAATCGACATGTAGTTTACACATACATTAAGCATGTGCCAAGTAATTGCAAAGTTTTATATACCGGTACATCATCAGATTATTCAACGCAAAGTACTTCCTATTGAGGACGCAAGAGTATTTTCAACCCCTTTTCTTCCCGAAAGGCACAAGATTCCGCCCAACTTTGCTACATTAATTACGGCCATTAAAAGGCTATTAGCTCCAGGGAAACTTCCGGACTTTCCAGCTCTGTCGACGCTCAAAGGCTTATCCTGCACTGTTTCAGTCACACTCTCACCGTCCAGCAGGTCCATTTTACTGTGGGTAAATAACAGACTATTCATATATGTTCAAATATATGATCATCAGAGCGTTCGAATAATTACAAAAACTGGAGAAAAAATATCTTCATAAATGTGCCATATCAGTGAAATGATACTAACATTAGTGCTTAAATAATTTTTGTGAATCTGCGCACTTAAATGGCAATAAAAGTGCTGAAGGTCTTCGCATCGTACATCCAACAGTGGTTTAGTTCACTGTACCCAGCAGCCGTGAAACACCCTTATTTGTCCGGTCTGGCTCGTAAACATGCCAATCCTCTAATGACGTCTTGAAGAGTTACCAAGCGAAAAGACTTCCCGAATAGAGCAAACAAAAACATCCCTTACATGCACTTGAGTGATAATCACTTTCCGCCATTACTGATCCAAGTCTATCAGTCCCTCAATACCTACCGGTTAATCCGGACTTTCCTCGAAGTGCACAAAATGAATGAGAAGCCTCCCAGATTAGCACTCATGTTAATTAGTGGCCTTTAGATTAACCGCTGCATGAGCACGAACCAGAAGTAAAAGGAGTTCGGATTTCCGCACACTATATTTTGAAATAAAAAAGTGTGGGGGGGGAAGAGAAAAAGTTTTCCAGATACCGGTACAGAGTTCCTCCGCTTGACAAAATCCTTTGTGCGAGAGCCAAATTGTGCCCATGTGCTGGTGCCGTCTCAGGAGCATCGGCACTGGGTTGCCGTTTTCAGCCCAACTTCATTTGGAATGAATAATCTCTCCCAACGGAATTTATGGGACATAGAATTATCCATTACACGAGCAGTGGCAATTAAAGTGGGCTATCAAGAAAACTCCTGTCGCTAATAACTGCACGGGAGGACCAGGAGTCGATTTCGTGCATAATGCTAACAGTTATCAATGGTCTCTAACTATAATAACCTCCAAATGAATCTTCTGTGCCCATGTATTCTGCACGTCGCACAAACGGACCTATCTGCGACGTTTATTCTCCAGAATTTATGGGGTATATCCGACTTTCTGGTCAAAAGTGTCGTTATGCTTACAAGGACATCTTCTCTAGAATAAATGCGCTGCTAAAATTAGAAAGTAATTTGGTTTTCTAATGCATTCATGATTACCACCATCATCTACAATGTATAGGGAACGTATGTAGTCTCACATTTGTTAAATGAAAGTTGTGCTCATATTGATCGTAATCGAAACATTTTACTTCTTGCCGATAAAAACAGCAACGTTCCCAGGCTATAACCTTGTTTGCTATAATACAGGAGTTGAAAACATGTAAATCAAACTGAGGTCCTCGAACTTTTGGCCGGCAGCCGGATTTTCTCTGGTGACTTCCTGCCTAATCTTCATATTCGTCTCGTCAGCCTACATCATTCTAAGCTTACACCGAAATTGTCGCCCGATATTTTCACGGAAATAGTCTGTGGATTCCATATAGTTATTGTTGACATGTGACCAAGCTTGGCAGTCCTCATCAAATTTTCAAATTTTGTAAAAAGATGGCCTTTGGATGAAACCTGCGACGATAAAGTGTCCACATGCGTAAAGCTGTCACTAATGAAGGCCATGAGCTCTAATTACCCTGTCATAAATCTCACGTGACACAAATAAAACATTCAGACGCGTTTTAGGAGGAAATGGCCACTTGAACCGGAATATTGCGTGAAAAAATGAGTGAATTTAGTAGTGGCCTCGGCGCAGATGGTTAACCATAAACAAACAACCCCATGGGATGATTCATTAGGCAGTGCAGGTTTCCAACTTGGCCAATTGCCACATAAACAAAAGCTGTCTCGACGGCTGGATTCACACCAACAACTTCAGAAAGGATATTCGGACACTATGCCACCATTTCAGTCACAAAAGACTCATACTTGGTGCTACGAGCTGTCAAACCAAACTAAAGTTGGGTTCGAAGTCTCTCGACTTTTTTTTCAGTTATATCAAAATAACAAGTGCAGTGGTAGTGTACTGAAGCATGTCGGGCAGAAAAGTCAGGCTTCGACAGGAAAAAGGTTGGCCCCGGAAACATGTTACTTCTCAGGTTAATCTTCTTCCTCCATTGAAAATCTATATTATGGGTCAGAAGGGGGCTAGAAAAAGTTTAGCTTTCCGAAAGCAAAATTCAGTTCAATTTGGACTGACATTTACAGGAAGCTGCACTCAGCCCACCCTGTGGTTCTTAATAATATCCTTTCCCTCTCATTCTCCATCTCTTCTCCAGATGATGCTGCATAATTATATGGAGTATATTGTTTACTGCAATTCCACTTTCAAACTTTTCCATGATGATTCCTGACAAGTTTGTTTCGGAGACATACCATTGCCCCATTCATCAAATTAGCAAATTCATCGAGCCACCCACGTCATTCGTTACGTAACTGTCCTGTAGATACCAGCTCCCCCAAGTGAGACGCCAAAGAATATCCATCGGCAGCCTCAAAGTGAAAACAAACAGCACAACTGACCCTCAACTTCCGTTGGATAATTCCCTCGCTTAGCATGCACCACCAACAGCAACGTAGTTGGGTTATATAGCGTCCATTTCCCGGAGGCTCTGGATTTTATAGAGTCTCCTGAATGCTTCCGCTGTCCCCTCCGCTCACTCAGTGTAAGAGGAAACAATGGCTCCGGCGTTATCCCTCAAATTCCGGACCTAGGCTCCCATTCATTCCCAAATGGTTTTAGCATTTGAAGTCGCGATTGTCAAAGTGCTGGGCAGACTACGCATGGATGCCTCGTGTATCGATTCCTTTTTCGTCTCATCCCCACTGGCACCTACAAACAACGTCCAACCAGTGGACCATCCATCCACCTGCATCGCCATCAGCTGCTCTCATTTCCTTGGATAAATCCTCCGTGTATTACGTATTACATGTCGATCGATTCAATCTTTCCCTTTTTTCTACTTGTCCTCTTGCTTCTTTGGAACTGTCGCCTTTTTTGACATCTTCTTGGCCTTTTCGTGACATCATTCACGTCTCTCACGCGATACCCTATCTTCAACCATTTTTTTGCCTGCTTTTTGTCACTTCCATCTATAGTTTTATGCTGTTCCTATAGTCGATGCGAAACCCTTATACTCCCATGAGAAATTTACCTAACTGATTTTGAACATAATTTTCGTAAAATGTAATCCACACTAGACTATTTTAAAACAAGTTTCTACAGTACGAACATTCATCACAAGGCATCACCGATTATTATTGTTCTTTTACTCTTAGGGACACTAACCTGCACAGCAGGCTACCACCTCCAACGGACACAGCAATTTGTCACGTACTTGTCTAATGCAGCTTAGTTTCGATATTCACCTCCGCAATGTGTGAAATGCCCTTCATTTAGAGCAGTCCTAAGTTACACCGCCAGAATGAGTCCATTCACTACATCAATCATATCAGGACTACAATGCAGACCAAAAACAAATATCCGATTCATTGGGAGTCGGTCCAAAGAATGCGAGGTAACCATTTAATTACCACGCCCTCTTCAACACTGACAAGGCCGCTGTGTTCATCCAAAATTCAAGTGCTAGCGCCACTCGTTTCCAATTACAACAGCGCTTTTATGTTTGGTACATACACGTGCTATCAGGAGCCTTTCCCCATTTAAAGAGTGTTTTATAGATCTTCCCGAAAGTACAAAAGGAGCCTGACATAATTAAAGAGGGGGATCATTTACACAGAATAAGATGCGCTCAATAAGCCCAATAATGACAGTACTTCTTGTACCGAATTTCAAAACCGCTAACGAATTATACGGTCCGCAATATGCTGGGTGAATTTCGACCATTTCGTCACACTCTTCTCGTTTTAATTCATCAAGCCCCACCCATAGTTGGCATGCTCATTTAAATATGCATATGCAGAAAATTACTACAGCAAAAGCACACGCTTCCTACCATACTTCCTACGTTATTTATATTTAGCACGTATTTTTAGTTCATTCAATTTATTATTGATTTCCACCGGCCCTTGTGTGAAGTGCTGTTATTCTCAAATATTTCATTGGAATTAAATATAAATGTCAGTTATTTTTACTACCGTTTACTTCAGTAAATTAACAAAATATATGTACAAAATTAATGTCCTTATTAAATCCGCAATTTACACAATATGTGAAATGCATCATTCATCACAACACCAATCTCAGAACAACTTACCTTCTTCCTCCTGACCCGAGGTCAATCACCTCACTAAGCCCCGCTGAGGTCACGAAGTTTCATATACACCGTGACCAATTTTTGAAAAAAAAAGTGCAGAATCCCGGCACCCCCCTAGCCCCAGTTCACCTGTAGAGGGGGGCAGCGGGGATGGGGGGCCCCCGCTTATTGACACAGCACTGCAAACAAACGCTTTTCGACCGGGGTCACGGGTCGGTAAATATGTGCATGACCCTCTCCGGTCGGGAGAGAGCCAGCTACACTGGCTGGATTGGAGGCTGGGAATGATGGCGGCGCAGATGCCGGGCGGGGCGATGCTCTTCCAAATGGAGGGGGGCATGGGAGGAGTGGGAGGGAAGGGAGGATGGGGAGAGGCGGGGGAAGGGGAGCAGTGGTGGCGGAGAGAATGAATTAGAGGTATTGCTGGGAGTGAAATGAAAGAGATGGGTATGCGATCTATTGCGAATCTTTCGCAAATGTTCTAGGTTCGACATAAAGAGCAGGTGTTTGTCGGATAATTACACTTCAAAGTGATATCAATATTTGAGCATGGTCATTTCCGTACAAATCCGCAAATGCAATGTCACACATATGAATTTAAATTAATTGAAATGCCAGAATTAAACTTTAATGAGGTTTCGAGAGTGGGGGCATTAAACGAGGGGCTTATTCAAAGTAACATGCAAACCATAATGACCAAGTTGGTCAACGCTATTACATCATACCCTGTAACAGTTCATTTACCAGTTTGCTATGATTACGAGCTGTGCATGAAACATCAGATAAATAGCAATCATAACGCCTAGTTAATCTCGCAAACACTGGATGGAGAACCTACACTGTTTAATAACTGCAAATATTCGCAAATTATTGTGACGTACGTGCCCCGCGTTATTGACTAGTTCCGGCTGTATAACATGAGCGGGGTGACACATTTTTTAAAACGCTAATGTCGCGTTTCAAATTATTAGTTACAGGCGCAAAATGGCTACCAAGCTATCTCATCGGAAGGGGGCTAAACTCGTTCCACGCCAAATTATTCGGCAGGAACTTGTAAACCCGCGCTGGAATTAATATATCCCATAGACAAGATTTAATCCATTCACTAAGTAGGAAGGGTTAATGATGCTGGGAAATTACCCACTCCCTAGTTTGAAGAAGCTGTAATGGCAGAAGGATGCAAATGTTAACGTTCGTGCGTTATGTGTCTCTAGACGCGAGAATCGATCGGTGTTGTCATACTTTTTTTTCTCCCTCCTTCGTCTCTCCTCCGTTGCCCTGGACGACCTGAAATTCCTCTCCGAAGTTTGTGGTGTAGGCCACTGACGACGATAATATGTTTCTGTGCTTTCCATTTTTGTACCAAATGCCGAGAATCAAAATAGAACGGGGCAGAAACCACTGCACCGTGAATATCAAAATATTGGAACACTCGAGTCTGATATTATTCGCTTTCTAAAAGCGAATCGTGATTATTTGGAAATGCAAGTTGGTTTCATACAACTTCCGAAAGTTGGATCTATAGATGAAATACAGGCAGGGGCAAGCCTTGCACACAAAGCCCGCTGATTATATACTCCTGCGCATTACGTTATACATACTGCTATTGTGCTATAGTATGTAGGCAACATACATTGGAGATGGTACACTGTACAGTACCGGCTGCAGGGGTACAAAGCAAGGGAGGCATTAGCAATTATCCAATCAACCCACCAACTGAATTGCTATGGAAATAAGCCATTTACTTCTAACCCGATCAGCACCAGCGCTTGATGTTGATCGGCTAAATGGGAGTAAGTTCTGCAACATACGCGTAGGTGCTCGGCTTGCATCTTATACGGAGAGTCAAAATTGCCTGGCATTGAGTTGTACAAAGTAGGGATGCTGGGTATGGAGTGTTGGAAAGAAGAAAAGGAAATCCAATATCCTGTAGACTCAGTGTATCCTCGATAAAATAAGGTGGAAAAGAGGAATATCTCAAGAGTGTAGTTCTTCTTCGTTCTCCATTTCTTCATTCTCCCGATTTTTCATTCTCTATATATAGTATCTTCTCCCAGTCCCTGGCAGTCCCTCCCACTCTTCCCGGCAACCAAATGTGGGAATTATGCAGATTCATCGCACTGCAAATGGTTTCGCCTGCCTGTAATTTGATGGAAATATACTTTTTGCTTCCGACACCAAAGATTTTCACCATTTGCTCCTTGCAAATCACGTCATTACTCCGAGCCTTCTTCAAAATCACATGCTTATGACATTCAAAAAGTAATCAGGCTTATAGTGGTTAGGAAGAAGATTATTCTGCATGTGGTGGTGCGATTAGGCATATAATATTATGCAGTTAGGTTTTGAAACCTATATAGAATGAAAGCTATACACTAGCCCAAAATAACCCGCACTAATCAAGTGCGCTGACCAGCAGGATATGTCTTGTCAATACCCTGGCCGCATAACCAAACATTAATTGCCATAGTGAGAAAAAGGGTCAATCATTACATAATATATTGATGTCAAAAAATCACACATAGTAATAATATATGGCAATCACTGTCATACAAAGGTATCATCAGTGAATCAAGTATTGTCCCGCCATGCGGGTTACAGTCTGGCCAGGATAACTTTGACCTCGCTCGTTAACCATCGACTACGCTTTCCT